>SNQJ01S0216045.1:0-15515 GCA_010110895.2 Picea sitchensis | reverse complement strand
AAATTCCTTAGATTAATCTGGGCTTGAGAACACTAGTGCTTCTCCCAAAGCTTTATTTATTTGATCAATTGAGTATCTAACTTCTGGGGACCACTTAACCTCATTATCATTTTTAAACATATCAGTCAAATATTTTACCACTTCAACAAAATTAGGTATGAATCTTCCCAAAAAGTTAGTTTTTCCAAGAAAGGATTGTATCTCCTTATTATTCCTTTGTAAAATGGTAATTTTAATCGCTTCAACGCATTGAGGATCAATATTGACTCCATCCTTTGATACAACGTGACCAAGTAACTTTCCTTTCTACATAGAAAAATTCAATTTTTTAGGATTTAGCGACAAACCATATTTTTTACATTTAATGAAAGTCTTCTCAAGATGTTTTAAATGATCTTCATATGATTTAGAAAAAACAGTAACATCATCTAAATAAATCACAACAAATTTTTCCTTTTCTCCCACAAATGTTATGTTCATTGCCCTCTAAAATGTTGCTCATGTATTCATTATCCCAAAGGGAATTTTGTCGTACATGAAGGTTCCCCATGGTATGGTAAATGCATTCATCTCTATGTCTTTTTCATGTACAACAATCTAGTTATAGCCTAAAAACCCATCAATCACTGAAATTCTATTAGAACCAACTAATTTTTGAAAAAATGGTCCATTTTAGGCAAAGGACAATTATACTTTAATGAAGACTTATTGAGGTTTCTAAAATCAACACAAAGTCTAATTTCACCATTTTTTTTCGTAACAGATACTAAATTTGCAACCCATGAAGAGTATCTCAAAGGAACTATTATTTTTTAATCCAATAATTTTTTTAGCTCCTTTTCAATAACTGGGAATAAGATAGGATTTACATGTCTTAATTTCTATCTGAATGGTTTAGATCCTACCTTCATTGGAAGTTTGTGTTCAATAATGTTGGTGTCATAGGTCTTTAGATATTCATAAGACCAAGAAAATGTTTCAGTAAATTCTTTGAATAAATCGATATACTTGACCTTTTGATCAGCAGGCATAAATTTTGAAAGTTTGATATGCCTTGGTTCTTGATCAGTCCCAATATTGTGATCTTCTACTTCTTCTTTTTGAGGATGAACCGTTGGTTTTAAATCAACATCCTATTTATCAAAGAGCTTCTCCAAAGACACCAATCCTTTTGGAATTTGATTATTTCTTAACACCATCATTTTATGGTTAGCAATCATATCTTGTAATTTAGGATCTGGATGACTATTTTGATTAATTTGTTCATTATTTTGGTCATCTTCCTTATGAATATGAGTTGTTGAAAATTCATTAATCATTTGCAAAAACTTTTTAATATGTTGGTCATCTTCAAACACTTGTCAATGTTTGACATTATCAGCTATTGAAGGTTTGTATTTCATTTCAACTTCATATTTAAGATTTGGCACTTCACGAGGTGTAAAAGTGCTTGCTGCTACAACTAAAAAATCCGCTTGTTTATTTTCTTGTTTGGGAATTGCATGAATATTACAGGTCAAAAAGAAATTCCCAATCAAGTACCAAGAATAATTTCTATAGGATCTCATCCTATGATGTTTATCTTGATAAAATTTCCTTATTTGTTTAACAATTAATTATGCATCCCCATACACAATAAAAAAATTTATTTTCATTTTCCTAGCAACTTTTAAACCTAGCACTAAAGCTTCATATTCACGAACATTATTTGAGGAATCTGTTTCAAACTGTAATCTAAAAGAAAACAGAATCAGTTTGCAAGAAGGTGAGATTAGAAGAATATATTCTCTGTCACCTTCCCAGGAGGAAGCTCCATCAAAGTACATTTTCCACATTCCCTCTTTAGGCTTATTTTCATTCAAATAAATATTTACATTTTTTGTGCAGTTTTCTGGTTCATCATTTACATATAAAATAAAACATCCCAAATCTTGTTCTTTTGAATAGACAAGATAATTATTAGGGTGATTAGGATCACTGACAGTGTAAGCAAGTTTGGTTTCGTTATGAAGTCTCCTAGTCTCTCCACCAAAAACTGGGATTGTGGCATAAATCATGTCCATTTGCAATGAGCCTCCTAGCTTACTTGCCCAAGATCTAGATAAAAGCATTCCATATTTGGCAGGCACATCTGCCACAACTATATCCACCAAAACACTTTTACAGTTATTTGGGCTAAGTGAACTACTGGATCTTTAGTCATCGCTAAACATCTAACTTTTCTTGCATCAAAGAAATACAAGTCATGGTATGGTATTGTGATTTGTAATCCTAACTTCTCAATAATTATTGTTGGCATTAGATTGTGAGAAGCTCTTGAATCTAGCATGCAATTATGTAAAAGATGTTCATGGATTGTTAAAGCGATATAAAATGGGGCTATTGCTTATCCTCTTTCCTCAATATGAGGACCAAACATCATAGTAGGCCTTTAATCTTGCAAGTTTAATGTGTCTAGTTGTGTTGTTGCCATAGAAAAGTCAATCATTTTCATTACTTGTTTTCTGTAAACTGGATTTTTTGCAATTTCTAATAAAGGGATAAGGATTATGATCTTATTAAGCTCACATTCTAAATTAAAAGAATTGCTTACTTTTTATCTTTCTTTATGTTCAACATATGTTTTATTTGCAAGTTGTTAATCATATTTTTGTTTTGCAGGTGTAATTTATTTCCCTTTGTCTTTGATTTGTGTTTTTTCTGGTTGACCTTGATTATTCATTTTGGTTGTATTTACATTGGTTATCGTTCTAAGGTCATATTTTCTATGCAATTCAGCTTGTAATGAATCTAAGAAGGATCTATATTGAGATGATGATGAATCAAAAATATTTTTATTGTCGTATTCATTGAAGTATGAATTAAAACTTAAATATTTTTCATAGTCATCCTTGGTCACATACACTTCAAAAGGATCTTCTTCCATCATATTAATTTCCTCATCAATATCCTCAATTTGATCTTCTTCAAAATATTCAACCCTATTTTCAATTTGTATCGCTGCTTATATTGGTTGATCTTCATTTCTTCTTTCTCTTTGCAAAAATTGGGGAGTATTAAATGCCTCCTAAACTATTTTTGGTTTCTAATGTCAGGCCTTCTTCTCTATGTTTCCATCCTAACTATTTTATTTGATAGATCTTTAATAATTCTGGACATTTCTTAGATTTTATCCTCTTGATTTTTGTTAGTACCATATGTACCAACTTGTTATTTTTGTTTTATTCTTTCCCTTTCTCCCAGTTCATTTCTAATCCTAGATTTACCTGATGAAATCATATTGGATTCAATTTCTATAACATCATATTGCATAGTAGTTAAGGTGGTGGATCTTCTTTCACTAAGCAATAAGGAAAAGTTAGGATCAAAAGATCCAGTAAATGTAACTTTTGTTGTTGGTTGTGATGGTTTGACATCTACGGGGATTTTATTATAAAGTTTAATAAATCTCTTGATGAAATTTGATATAGATTCATTTTGTTTATTTTTAAGATTTCCAAACTCGGTCAAAAAATGTAAATGATCTTCTTTTCACCCCATTCTCTAAGGAAATCAGATTCTAGTGCATCCAAAGAATTGATGGAATTAGGGGGTAATCCCTTAAACCATGTTCTCACTTCACCTTCAAATTTCTAAATAAATATCCTCATGTATACGTCTTCATGTTCTAAACCTTGATTATCGGTGAAATAATCAAATGTTGTTAAATGTTCAAGGGTTGTGGTCTCATCCTCCCCATTAAATCTAAGAAGTAGCTTCAAATAATTATCAAGAAAATCATGAATATTTGTTGGGATATTCAAAGGAGCATATATAACAACATCTTTATTGAAAACTCTTGGTGGAGGAGGAGGAGGTGGTGGTTGTTGCAGGATTTTCCCTGCCATAGTTAGGTAATCAAGTATTAGATGAGAATTCTTAGGACTTAGGAAGGAGAACCTTGGGGATGTAGACCAAACATGGAACTTTTCAAGAGATTCCTTTGGGGAAAGGTTGGGAGAATTCTCAAGTGACTTTTAGGGGGGAAAGGAGAATCTTCAGTGGAATGTATTTGAGAAACTATAGTAGAATATTTCATAGAAAGTTCAATATAAATTTCAGGGAAAAATTGGATGGATTTTGCTGTAGAGACTGTCAAGAGTGGTTTTGGGGAACTTGGAAGAGGTTTTTTGGGAGATGAAAGAAGATATGGGTTGGAACGGTCTTAAGGGTTTATAGGATTTTTTCTTACGGAATCCTTTAGATCAATAGGATATTTTGATTTTGATTTAGGAACAGTAGAAGATGAAGGTTTAGAGGTGGAGGATATGGTAGGAGGAGTTGTGGGTGTACGTTTTGGATTATTCTTAGACAATGATTTTTCAAGATAAGCTACTGGAGTTGTTTTCTCAAGATCTAGGTGAGCCCTAGTGTTTTTCCTTTCTGATGCCAGGATTGAAAATATGGAGTCACTAGGTCAACAATTTTATCCTTCTTATCTCTAAGTTCACGAGCAATGAGTAGGTTTTATTGTCGTCTCTCCCATTGAAACAATAGATTTATTTAATTTGGTCCCTAGAAATAGTGCCAAAAGAATGTTGTAACCCTCGAGATGTTTTTGGCTAGGAAACTGTTAGTCCCTAAAGTTACACTTGATTGTGAGAGGTAAAGCTAGGGCATCACCAAGTTATTGCAATGATATTTTAAACGGTTTTCTGAATATCTTTTTAGAAAATGGTTGAAAGTTGGTTCAAGGATTCAAAATAAACACATAACTCAAATGTAAAAGGAAGTAAACATCCCACTGATTTAGTAAATGGTAGTCACCTTAATAGATCAGAAAGTAAGGTAAATAAAGAAGGGAACGTATGAGAGTATCTAGTTTGTCAACTCACATATGGATTTCTTATTTCAAAATATTATTAAGAAACAAGAACATGTACTTGAAAACAATCTTGATTATAAACAAAAACAACAAAATGTTCATTGTGTTACTTAAAATCAAGAAATCATATGCATTGCAACATAATAAATGAATTCAAGTAAGAAAAGAAATAGAATAAGATATGAAAGAGTATCTGACCATCAACCATTTAGTATCAATATGGAATATAATATTGTCTTACAATGGATTTTTACAAAAAAAGGTCCTTGAATTCCCAACTAATCAAACCCCATACAATATTTCCTATGTCTATTTAAAGTACACAGAGCATTCCTCTAGATCCTATTTTCTAGTTTACAATTTTGGAATAGGATCATGTCAATACCTATTTCCTAGGAAAATTAGATCAAACGAGCACCTATAATACCTATATAGTAGAGGGCTCAACAACCAATCCAAATATAGATTAGGAAATAACTTTACAAAACTAGCAAATCCCACAAGTATTGGAACCCTATCTTGCTGAGTTGTTCTATCCGAGATATCAAAACGTCTCATTTGAACCAAGCATTGTGAATCAAACTATTCATCTTTACTTTCTAAGCAATAGCATCGAACAATAAAAAATGAAGCAAAGTCTTCTTGAATCTTCATGGTATGATGACTGCACTAGCCCTGGTGTCTCTTTGTTTAAGCTTGGTTGTTAACACAACATTATGCCAATATAACCTTATATTGGATTCTCTTACCTCTTTAAGCAATGCCTTATGTTATTTTCTTTTCCTTTTAAAATCATGTATCTTTTCTTGTTGTTTAGCATTCCATTGCTCAACAAAAGATTTATCTTTCTTCAATTACTTAATCATACTCTGCAACTCCTTTACTCTATCTTTTTCCTTCCTTGCTTTCACTTTAAGTTATGGATATTCCTCTACAAGGGCAGGTAAATTCAGATCTATAGGTGATCCGAAAAGATCTTTTAAATGACAATGGTTGAGTTATTTTGCATGAGTTAAATTGTCATTTAGGAAATGAATGAAAGAGGAAGAATTATTAAGGAAAAATAGCAGCCATAAAGAAATACACAGATCTGAACATAAGCATGAAGAACAACAAACCATAAACACCAATGTGATGAGGGAGTTCGACAATCTCACCTATGTCTCCTGGCCTTTGTCTTAGTGGGTGAGGCTTTCTTATTTTGGTTCAAAGATTTAAAAGTACATCACAACAGTGCCAAAAAGGTTACAAAATGATCTGGTCTTGTTCTACTAGATCTTTAGAACCAAACAAAACTGACAGCAATGAAATCGGATGACCGGAGCTCCCAGAAATGGCCTGCAAAGGTGCTCTCCTCAATGGCTTCCCTGCCTAAAAATGGGTTTGGCTTGGAAAATCTTCAGCTTAAACCTGTTATGAACCTCTTTCTTAGCTTCAAGAATCCCTGGTTTTTATAGATCCAAATTTTGTAACAACCTCCCAACTTCTCCCCAAGATTTGGCCTCAAAAAGGGCCCAATATCCCCCAAAAATGACCAAAATCCCACAAATCTACTAATAAAATCAATTAAAAACCATATTGTATAGTTCAAAGCCCACTAAATGGCATAAATTCTAGGGAGGGCCCCCAAACTCCGTGCTCCTAGGCATATGGGTGCCCACCATGTGGTCAGGTGCTAAACTGTTGTGCGATGGCCCCCTCTGGAATTGGCCCCTAGTCCTAAGGTGGTGGCCATGTGGTTGTGGGCCAAACCTTCCACACGCCAATACAATGAAGTCCCAATTCATTAGCCCTTGGTTTAGCACCTCAGTCGATGAGCTAGATAGGCCAACTGGGCGCTAAACCCCAACTTTCCCGCTAACAATTTTAAGTGACTGGGTCATATGACATGTGCCATGCAACCGGGGTTGGAGACTATGAAATTGGAGAGCACGCCACTAAATGCAACAGGGTTATATGGTATGTGTTTTGGTAATACTACAGGTTGGGGCTACACCCCAACCCTTTCTGCCTCCGCCCGAAACTCCATGTAAACTTATATATATGAAAACATATATGGGTAAAAACTATTAGGTAGGTGGGCTAGTTCCCGACCTACACGAAGTCTCTACGCCCATGGAGGTCGGGGGTTAAAATCCGGTGAACTCCAAAAAAAAATTGCATACCAACGAGCCAATGGAGGGGTGCCACGTGGCAGCCTAGGACTGGGACATGTGGCACCACATTATTCATCCAAATAACTTTCCAAGTGTCAAAATCAGATTCGACCAGTTATCCACATCTGCCACGTCTGATGTACAGACGTGTCATGTGTCACCCTTGCAACGGTGACACGTGTCACTCCTTGACTCGTCCATCTATCCGACACATCATCAGTCCATACGTCTAGTCACCCTACCACGTGTTAGTCTATATGCCCAATCAACACACTGAACCTGCCACTGTACCTTGCCACGTCAGTTGTACGGTTGTACGAATAATACAGTCACCTGCCACGTGGGACTGTACAAACTGTACAATCATGAAATTTTGTGTGCTTGGCAAAATGAACAGATCATGATATCTTGGTCATACAATGTTCGTTTGAGCCCATTAAAGTTGCGTTGGGTTCGTATCGATGAGGCCTATGCACATGTCTGTTTTGAAACCATTCTAAGCACTTTGAATTTTAGGCCTTCCTGGACCCATTTTGGTCCCGAGATCCAATTCTAGATCAATAGGAGCTTGGGAATTTCTTAATTTAATCACATATTTAGAATATAGCCCATAAATAAGGTCTTCATCTTAAGTGTTGTCAGAATATCTAGTTTCTGGAAGGTCTTGCATCTAGTCTAGTTCTAGAAAAATATCATTTATGTCATCATAAACTGCATCTGTACCCTTAAACACAGATTTAGATATTGAAGTTCGTTTTGTAGTTGCTCTGGTCACGGGTCTTCTGGAGTACGATGAAATCTTCTTTCCCTTTTCTTGTTTCTTCTTCAAGTCCTCAGATTCCTTCTCTGTTTTGTGTAAAGAAGATGCCATTGCCTGTTTTTCGATGAACTTCTTAGAATCCTCTAAATTATCTTCTATAATTATAAGATTATCCTTCTTGATGGAAGGATAAAACATTGCTTTTGAATTCAATCTAAATTTATTGGAAGCTCTAGTGGAATTCCTTCTAGGGCATTTAGGTACAGGTGTTTTCTTTTTAACATGTTTTTTACCCTTTGTGATCTTTTTACATATAGATTGTTGTTTCTGTTTGACTCAAGTCTGAACTGGACTTGTGGTGTAATCTTCATATTCATCAAATTCCCTCTTTATATATGGATTAGGATAGATTTTAGTGTCTTCATTCGTTTTAGGCTTCTTACCTAGACTATTAGTGCCTTTCTCATGATATTTACTTACAGGTAAATCACCAATAGCTTGTTGGGTTTGTAATTTTCTCTTGCCATCCCAAGTTACCCTAGTTGCAGGTGAATCTTCTTTCATTAAAACTTCGGTGGCTTGAGAGGTTTGTTTCTCTTTTACGAGTTTCTTCCCCTTGACATTTTTGGATTTAGTTGACTGTAGATTCGATTTTAAGGACTGGATTAACCAGTCCCAAGATCTCTGGACTTCATTTAAGGAGAAGACTATGAATGTTCTAATCAAACCTTGATGAAAAATACTACTTTTTGATGTAGCGGGATGGGATTGGATCCTTTTAGACATCTTGGATCATTTTTTTAACATAAAATAGGGTAAATTAAGAGGGTAATCACCATTTACATGAATCAATAGTATGATATGATATAGATGAACCAAGGAAAATCTGACTTCACATGTAATGTACCTATAGATAATTAGCAAGGCAGTGTGCCATTCTTTCCTTACCAAGTTGTGTGGTATACCCTTGCTCAAGTTAGGGTTTTTCTTTTCTAGAATTAGAAACTGATTTATAAACTCCACGACTACATTCTCCTTCTTCCACCATCTTTTCCCATACACTGGCAATCTGCAGACTTTAGCAATAGAATGCTCTGTAACATGCATAAGAAGTTTGCCAACCATAGATTCGAATCCATCAAAATTATGTGAAAACGTCATTGAGATATGTTCGTTATGCCCCTGGAACGTTGAGAAAAAATCGAACCAACCAACATCCTTGAATTTATGTTCCATCCGAGGGAATGCTTTGAGCAATTTTGTTCCTTCGGGCTCTAGTCTAATTATCTGGCCACTCTTTTTGGGTGCCATATTGTTGATACGATCCTGTAGACAATTCTGAGAAGATCAAGGGTTGAATCTTCAATTCTCGAGAGTTGTTAAAAACTAGAAGTCATTCCTTTACCTACAACTCCTGCATAAAATAACAGACATACTAAAATAGGAAGGTGATGATTTCATTCATGATAATCAGATGTTTGATTTGATCCAAAGATGGTGAGTACAACTCAATCCTTCGTATATAGTTGTTATCATAAAAATGACAACCTGGAATAGATCATAAAGAGGTATGCATATCCTTTAATCATGATTTAAAATGTTAGGACATGATCTTGAGAGGGTGGTGCATGCAAAACAATGATTATTCTCGGCGTTGCAGGAATAATGATATTCTTGCGTGCCTTTTCTGACTTGGCAAAATTTGAAAATTCAAATAATGAAACAACAAGTGATGTGAAAAAAATTATCATATCAAATCCTAATCTTTAAAAAACTCAAAAATCATTTTAAAAAAATGCAATAAAGATTGAAAAATAATCTTCCAAGCCAAGAGGTAAAAACAAAGTTTTGACAGAAAATCATGAAAAAAAGGGTAAGACAGGGACTAGGGACACCCACTCAATCAAAAACAAGGTTAGGGACTAACATTGGCTCCTTCTGGGGGTAAAGTTTCATGATTAAGCTTTAAGAACTGTTGATCAATTCCTTTATATTCTTTTGATTCTCTTGATTTCCCTGTTCTGTCATCCTTTATTTAAAACCACAAACTGTAAAGAAACAATTCCATTGGGTATATGGAGTCTTTATTTGAGTTCAAAAAGTAAATCCTACTATACAAACTGAACTTTTTGACTAATTTTAAAGGAAATAACTTTTTGAGGAATCTCCCATTTACTGGGCCTCCTAAAATCTCACTATCATCCAAATTATGTAAGAGAAAGGTATTGTTGTTCATTACCCTGGCTACTTTGAAAGGACCATACCATAAGTTGTCAAACTTACCATGTTTAGCTTTGTCCTCTATTCTAGCATCCCATCTCAATATAAGATCTCCCTCTTTGAAAATATCCTTCTTTGTCTTTTTGTCAAATGTTGCTTTGACTTTTCTCTGATGAATAACAGCTTTCTGATCCAGCTTTTCTCTCGCCTGTTGAACCTCTATCATCTGAAAAACTCTCCTTTGAATGTCATTGGGTTCTTATAACTCCTCTTGCAAAAATTTAAGAATAGGTAAACCCAATTGAGTTGGAAAGAAAACCTATGTTCCATACACCATTTGGAAAGGGGAAGTTCCAATAGATTTCTTATTACTGATCCGATCAACCCATAGGGAAAATTTTAACTTGGAATCCCATGACCTTTTGTTTTATGTAAGTAATTTTTTGATAATCCTTATGAGGCTTTTGTTGGATGATTTTCCTAACCCATTTCCTTGAGGATAATAAGGAGTGGAATAGACCAATTTGATGGTATAGTTATTGCAAAAATCAATCATTGAATTTGATTTAAAAGCTTGAGCAATGTCAGTGACTAGCTTCTTAGGACAACCAAATCTAGAAAAAATATGCGCTTCAAGAAATTCCATGATTAGCTTGTTTGTTGCATTCCATGTTGGGATTGCCTCAATCCACTTGGTAAAGTAATATGTGGATGTAAGTATCCATTTATGTTGTCCAAAATATGAAGGATTTATTTCTCCAATAATGTCTAGGCCCCACTGTTGAAAAGGTCCATGAGAAATGATGGGTTTTAAAGGCAGAGACATAAGTTTTTGTTTTCCTGCAAATTTTTGACATGGTTCACATGCCCCCACCTGAGAAAATATGTCAGAAAATAGTACAAGACAATAGTAGCTTGCTCTTAGAATTTTGAAAGCAGTAGCTTTCCAATGGTGATGTCCCCCACAAACACCCTGGTGTAAATCATAGAAAATCTATTTTGCTTCCTATTCATAAACACACATTAACATAATTCCATTAGGATCTTTCCAAAACAAGATTTGATCAATACTGCAATATTTCACTGATTTCAATTTAAGTGATCTGAACTTAGATTTATCTAAATCAGGAGGAGATTGAAGATTTAGCAAAAAAAAAATATAATATATTTGTACCATAGTGAGCAAAAATATTTGTTGCTTACATGTGAACCAGTTTCCTCAATCTGAAATGATGAATTATGTGATTTGTTGGAGAAATGATACAATCCAATTGCTTTGCAATTTGACTCTGTCATCAATTTGGCAAAGCCTTGTCCTTTTATTAACTGAGTGGGATTTATAGTCAAATTGTATTCCATAATTTTAGTTATCCACTTTCCCCTTTTTCCTTCACAATCAGGTTGGACCAAAATTTCTTTAACTGCACTACTTGGAACATATGCAGTAATCTCAAATTGTAGGACATATACTCTGAAAGATTTTAAATCCTTTACCAGAGCATATGCTTGTTTCTTCATAATATCATATTTTAGTTCAGAATCCCTGAGGGTCTTGCTGAACAAAGAGATAGGTTGCTCATACCCTTGGTCATTTCTTTGTAAGAGAACAACAACTATAGTGTCTTCAGAGGCAAATGAAAAAATAAAAAAAATGCTCAGAGTAATTAGGGCTAATGAGGATAGGTGCCTAGATAAGAGCCTGCTTAATCTTTTCAAATGATTCTTTGTCTTATGGTATCCATTTTATTTCTACATCCTTCTTCAACATATCAATAATTTACTTGATGATTTCTGCAAAATTTGGTATAAATATTCTTAAAAAATTGATTTTACCTATGAAGGATTGGATAGACTTCTTGTTTCTTGGAATATATATCTGTTGAATGGCCTTTACTCTTTCAGGATCTATCTTGATTCCTTCTGTTGAAACAATATGTCCTAAAAATTTTCCTTCTTCCATGGCAAAAAGAGATTTTTTAGGGTTTAATGATATACCATACCTCCTACATTTTTCAAATGTTTTCTTCAAATGTTGTAAGTGTTCATCATTAGAGGTTGAAAACACAGTAATATCATCAAGATAAATAACCATAAATCTATCTTTCTCACCAATAAATGCAATATCCATAGCTCTCTGAAATGTTTCTCATGCATTCATTAATCCAAAAGGCATCTTTTCATACATGAAAGTGCCCCAGGGAGTGGTAAAATTTGTCTTCTTATTATCTTCCTCCATCATTGATATCTGATTATACCATGAATAGCCATCAAGCATATAAATTATCTTTACCCCTACTACTCTTTGTAAAATATGATCCATTTTAGGTAATGGATAATTGTCCTTTAGAGAACATCTGTTCAGATTTCTGAAGTCTACACAAAGCCTTATCTCTCCATTCTTTTTTTTGACATGTACTAAATTAGCTACCCACCCTGAGTATCTTAGTGGTACTATAATTTTAGCATCCAATAACCTTTTCAGTTATTTTTCTATTATAGGTAGCAACAATGGATTGAATTGTCTAGATTTATGCTTAAAAGGTTTGGATTCAGGATTTAAAGGAATCTTGTGTTGCATAATCTATATATCAAAAACCTTTAGGTCTTCATAAGACCAGACAAATATGTCTGAAAATTGTTTCATCAAATTGACATACGTGTTTCTCTATTTTTCTTATAGTTTTCTGGATAATTTTACCATCATGGAATTTGAATCTGGACTGATATCACGGTCTATCACTTCAGTCTCCTCTGCTTGAATAACAACTTTTCTTGAAACATCATTGTGGTCAAATAATCTCTCAAGTGGAACCAAGCCCCATGGCAGATGATTTTTTTTCAACTCAATAATTTTGTGATCAACAACAATGCCTTGAAGGACATTTGTAGCATGAACTTCCACATCATCATTTTCATTATCATGATCTATTGAAATATTAGAAAACTCATAAATGGTCTCCAAGAACCTTTGAATTTCCTAGTCATCTTCAAAAACTTGCCAATTTTTTATGTTATCTGGTATTGAGGGTCCGTGTCTCGCCTCAATTTCAAATTTTAAATTGGGAAAGATAGTAGTTCTGAAATTACTGGCTACAAGTGCTAAAGAATCTACCTGTTGATTCAAATTCCCGTGTACAAAAGTGGTATTGAAGTCCAAAAATAAATTATCAACATAATCCCACACTTCACTTCTATACTACTTTAACCTCTATTGTTTGGTCTGATAAATGTTTTTTATCTGATGGATGATTAGCTTTGAATCTCCAAAAAAAAAAAAAATTGTCTATGCCCATATTTTTAGCATCTTTCAATCCTAACATAAGAGCTTCATATTCACTGATGTTGTTGGTTGTATCAAATTCTAGTTTGTATGCCATAGGAATAACTTCTCTAGTAGGAGAAATAAACACAATCCCAGCCCCAGAGCCTTCTTTGGAACAAGCCCCATCAAAGAACATTTTCCAAACTAGATTTTTTGCATTGTCTTCAACCGTAGGTATGATTTTTATGACTGGTGTTTCAGCTATCTGGTCACCAATGTGAAAAATGGAAGGGACAAGTTCATCTTCTACAACATATATGGGATGATTACTAGGGTTTTCATGATCACTTACCAGGGGAGCCAACCTTACTTCCTTGTACAGTCTTCGATATTCTCCACCAAACACGGGTATGGTAGCATAACTGAGATCCATTTGTAGTGTGCCTCCTACTTTTTTAGCCCATGATCTTGACAGAAGCATCCCAAATTTAGGAGGTATGTCAGCCACAATTACATCCAACACCACACTTTTCATAGGTAACTGAGATAAAGTAACAACCATATCTTTAATGACTCCCAGACATTTAACTTTCCTGGAGTCAAATGAATAAATATTTAGATAAGGCTTAGTGATGTCTAAACCTAATTCATCCATTACCACTTTTGGCATGACATTGTGTGAAGCTCTTGAATCCATTAAATAGTTATGCAATATTTTTCCATGAATGTTCAAAGATATGTAGAAAGGAGGAGAAGCATCAGACATGTCTTCAATATGAGGTCCAATGGTTATGGCAGGGTTTTCATCTTCAAGATTTATAGTATCTGAAAAAGTAACATGAGCAGGGGGTTGCAATGCTTTGAGAAAAGATTTTCTAAATGGATCTGTTTTCACCAATTCTATCAAAGGTATGGGGATTTTAATCTTATTAATTTCGTTTTCCAAATTGAAATAAGAAACATGCTTCTTAGTTTCCTTTACCTCTATAGTACTAACCTTGACAGGTTGCTTTGGTTGTTGATCAGTTTTAACCCTTGAACTTTATTTACTAACTCCTGATTTAACTGGAGCATTAGCCTTCTTAGTTGGAACAGGTATATCCACCTTTGGTGCATTTGATTTGTACCTAAGATCATATTTTATCCTTTTAGGTTCTTTCTAGATAATTTCATCAACATCCCCTTCCTCAAACTGATTTAGTATAAGAGCATCTTCGTAATCTTGTTGTGTCAAATGAGTGGGAGGTAATTTTGTATCATTTAAATGCATTGTAGGATCATCTTCAGTGCCATCCACTTCTTCAACTTCTTCCACTGCATTATTTTGAAAAGGAGGCAAAACTTTCTGATCTTCTTGATTTCTCCTTTCTCTAGGTAAGATTTGAGGGACATTGTTAGGCCTCCTAAATTGATTAGGATTCATGTATCCATCTTCCTGTGTAGGTATGCTAGGTTGTTTTGTTTCCATCTTCAGCTTGGCCATTTCAGATGTCAAGGTTTTCAACCTCCTTTCTCTCAATAGCAAAGAAAACTCAATATCAAAGGCATTAGCAAAAGTAATTTTGGTTGATGTTTATGTGGGCTTGATTTCATCTGGAATTTTACCATACATTTTATTAAATCTTTTAGTAAAATCAGATATAGATTCTCCTTGTTTTCTTTTCAAAGCACCAAATTCAGTGATGTAATATAAGCAGTCTTTCTTATCCCCCCAATGTCTTAAAAATGTATCATCCAGTGCATCAATATCAACAATTGAATTAGGAGGCAGGGTTCTAAACCATTTCCTTACCTCTCCATCTAAACTTTTCACAAAAAGTCTCATCCAAACATCTGCATGCTCCACATTAAAATTATCTACAAAACTATAGAAAGAGTTTAAGTGTTCTTCATCAGTGACTTATCCCTCTCCATTGAAACTTGGAAAATACTTCATATAATCATTAGGTGGGAAAGCATGTAGGACTTGTGGCAAGTTTAATGGTGCATATTTGGATACAACAATTCCATCCCTTCTATTCACAACCATATTTACCACAGTTGGTGTTTGGACTGTAGGAGTGAGCATAACTGGTGATGTGGAAAGAGAGACAGTTCCTTGGGTGGAGCAAGTTAATTGAGCTGATATAAGTTTTTGATCTTCAACTAAAGAAAACAAAGGTTTCTTCTCTAGACCAAAGTAGGTTGAAGGTTCCAGAAAAAGAGGATTTTCAAAGGAATAATAATGTGGTTTATTCTCTTCAGAAAAAAAAA
>SNQJ01S0216044.1:0-15584 GCA_010110895.2 Picea sitchensis | reverse complement strand
TGGTTTCCCTTATGTTCGACGACAAGACATCTATTCACACTTTGGGATTCATGCAGTGTCTTGGATGCCATTAGCCTTATTGGTGGTTTCCTTGCCTTTGTCAGTAGTTTTCATCATTGGCTGCTATTCAGAGGGTATTTTTCATGTACCACTTGCATTTGGTACACGTGAAAGATGCACGAGGTCGTTGGTTCATGAACATGTTCTTCATCTGATCTCCACCAAATTATGAAGCTCCTTCTTTGTTCCTCGTGCTGACTGATGAGAGATGCCTTAATGCTCTCCTTTCAACGTGTCTCTTTCCATCAACTTCAACTCATTTATTCTGGATATGGGACCTAGAGTTTTATGAGAACCTTGAGGCTTGCAGTCATTAGTTGTAGGTTCTCTCACCATTGACAGATGGGAATACATCAATGTCTCTTGATCAATGGATTCCTTAAGTGTTCGACACCGACTCCTTTATTCACACTTGTAGGAATGTACTCGGTGCCTTGATACCTACTTTCATTATTGGTAGGCTGTCTCGCATTTGTTAACGATATACCTCAATGACTGGTAATCAAACGATGTCTCATTGTGTTCGATCTCAACTCCTTTATTCACATGATGTAGACTTGCACCCTTGTCGAATAGTGTAGATGACTTGAAGACATCACTATGTGGCCGCAACTTTCCTGAGCTGTTGCTTCCTTTTCATTGGACCAATACCTATATGACTTCAATGATCATGGGAGATCAGATTGTACTCCATGGTATACATATATCTTCAGATTGTTTTTGAGACTGGTTTCACTGGGCCTTGTTCGTGACTATGACAACTTTTGGCATGTAACTGCATTTGTATTTGCCTATTCATGGCCACAAACACTTATTTGGTATATTTTTCACATGGATCTGTAGTGTATTCTTGGCAACCATGTATGCAAAGTCAGTACAAAATGTAATGAGCAATTGAGTTCATCCAGCTGGTTCTCTACCACTCCACTCCTGGGTTATTTATAATGTATTTTGACCATCGCAGATACTCCTCTGACCTCACATATTAGGGGGCATCTGTTATAACAAGATTTTCCTCACCATCGCTATCTTTCACAACGGGCTTTTTCCATTTCCCTATGTAGACTTTTCATCTCTTTTTGATGAATCCAAAGATAAAAATACATATTTTTCCACATATAAGCGCCCTATCTACTATACAACATGCATATACATAGGCTGCTCCACTACAGCTCGTGTGCATCGGGATTTATGCCAGAAAATACAAAAATGAAGTCGGGTTTCCATGTCACAACAAGAGATCTTTGATCTTTGTCCTTCCATATAATGGAAACGTTCCAACTCGGCCCTTCAGTTGCATTGTGAAGGCTATAAAATCACAATTCCGAGCTATGGAAAAGAGGTGAAAGCATTCAACTTTAAGAGCAAAGTTACTCTGGAGAAATTACTTCATATTGATTCTACATCCCTTTGTCCCTCAAGTCTTAACATAGTGTTCAGCCCCCAAGCTCTTTCCCTATTGTTGAGAGAACCTCATTGTCTCTTTTCTATGATATTGCCTTTGGTGGAGGATTGAAGTGGTGGAGGCTCAGTTGGAAGGAATTTGGTTTCTTGGTTTCGAACCGTGCCAACACGGAAGTCTGTAATGTTGTCACTTCTGCTGATCATTTATTAATAGAAATACTCCTTTCCCATCATATTGGTATCGTGCAAATATATGATTATTATCCATGGGAATGTTTGTAATGTTTATTAATGGATTATGCTATCTAATGTGCTAACCCCTTTGTATTACTCGTATATACTTGCTCTGCTTGTTTGTTGAAATTTTTTTGCAGGTATAAAGATTTGGGTCGAAGTTCTCAAAGGTGGAACATCATTGAACGTTGGATTGAGGTAGGCCTCTTTCTTATCTTGCACATTATCTTATATAGTATATGTTGAAATTGAGTTGATTTCTGCAGTCATACCTGTCTGTTGTGGTTTACCCTGGCCATAGAGAGTTTTTCCCTTGTAACAGATATACATAAATACTTTATAGTGTTAGAATATTTATTTTCTATGCGAATAAGAGTGAAAAAGGTGGCATGAAGAGCGGGGATAATTGTTGTGGTTTTCCTAGAGTCTTCCATGAGATACCACACGTCTTGTTTAACCACATCCCAATAGGAATGGAAAAAATCTGTAGTGAACCCATCTAGTCTCAGAGATTTTACATATGGCATGCCATTGATTTCTTGATAAAATTCTTCCATTGAGATTTCCATAATTAAAGTGTCATTATTTTCTTTAGTTACAAGTTGGGGTGTATGGCGAGTGATCAATTTGATAGCTACCAACATGTCTGGTTGAGGTTTTGATAGGATACACTTGTAGAAAGAAACAAGTTCTTATTCTATGTCCAGTGGTAACTTAGTTACTTAGCTTTCCCATATTGTAAGGAATTATGTTTCCTTTCCTGCACTATATTATCGAATTATGAAATAAACTGGTGTTCTTTTCCCCTTGAGCCATTAAATCATGGATCTTTGTTGCCATAAAATTTCTTCTTACTTATATCTTTCATTAATCTTCCCACCTTGTATGATATGTTGTTGTATCATGAGCATTTTATTTTCCAATCCATTCTTGGATTTGAAAAAGTTGCCAAAAAAATCCTTATTCCATGAGCTTCTATTTTAAATGGTTAAGCCTTTGTTGGCACAAATAAATCATAGTTCCTCGATGAATGGCCACTTCATTCCACTTCATTCCACTAATTGGTAATGTTATCTTTAAATTATGGATGTTCTAACCAATTTTTTCAAATATGAATGGATTTCGATTAGGCATTCCTCATATATCTATAAATAAACTAATGGGCTAGTGATTTGATCCATCACTACATAATACGATAGATTTAAAAATAAATCCAGAGGTCACTAGGGATTCATATATTAATAATGATCAAGCCCTCTTGCAATTTGGTGAGTTTTCCCTCTTTTGTTGTTCCATCTATGTACCATGTTCATTATTTCCATGTCAATCAACTTTAGTTGCCTTATGGTATCTTTGAACATTTCACTATCAACATGTATGTTGTGTATCTCTCCTTTCTTCTCCTAAAATGAGGTGATCATATTGAATTCACCACCTATGATAAAATGTTGAGGATCCACTATTACATTTGGTTTCTTGCAACAATAGAGTTGAGGTTTTGTCATACATGATTTATTACAAAGTAACCTACGATTGTTATTACAATCTTAGAATCTTATATTCCTAGAGATGACTTTTATTGAAAACTTCTTGATTGAGAGAGAGGGAATGAGTCTTTAATCATTACACTTATCCTAAACTTACTAGGAATTTCCCTATTTCCTTGAGGAACCATTTTTTTATTTTCTTTTTCAACCTCTTTTCTTGTCTTCTTCGACCCTATTCTTCGTTTCTTTAAACTTGGTAACCTTTAGTCCTAAAGAGATAGTTGATCCATGCCCTTATGGACTTTGCAATTTATTTTATTTTCTTTTAGTGATTACCTCTTTTAACCTATGAATATGATCCCTAAGGATTTAGTTGATGTCCCTTTTATGACAAGCCTTCGAACACTCTTGTAGATATAAGTCCTAAAGATACATTTCTTCTCCTCCCTCTAAACTGGTATGTTCTTCTTCCTCAATGATAATAGGTTCTTCTGCTAGATTTATTTGTTGCAAAACAATGTCTTGTGTCTTGTGTCATTTGATATCTTTGTGATTTATGTCTAGGGGGTTGGAACTAGTAGTTTCCTTGCTTCAAATTCCTACTTCCTTGGGTGTTGGATTGTCCTCAACCTCATGAACCTGATTAATAGTGGAAAACATATATTTAGTAATAATACCTTTGGTTGTCCCCCACATAATGGCTTTCTTTTTTAGTTTCCTTTTGTTGTTGAATTTTTCAAAACTGTCAGGGTTGGTTTCTTTAGTGGCTTTGGTTGGATTTGTCTGGATGCTCATAGGACAATCTCTAAATATATCTCCATTCTCATGAAATTGTTTGCATATAAAATGGATGTGCTTATATTCCAAGGTTTTTACAAATTCTGAATCTTGGTAACTCAAGAAGATCGAATTAATTATTGAGACAAAAACATTCATGTACACACAGATCCTTTCACATGAAGTGTATCATCCTTTCTTTTTTTCCTATGATATTTTAATGAATGTTCCTAGGTTATTTCAAATTCCTTCTAGTATTTATGAATCCTAGTATTCTCGCGGAAGGGAATACGAATCTAGATTGGGGCATAAGAGAAGTCCTCTTTTTCTAGGAAGAATTTCTCAATCCAAGTTCATTCTCAAATATTCTTTCCTTGTCTTCCATATGATCAAAGATCGTTGTACATAAACCTTTTGGTACTAGTTTTACTTCAATGTGACCTTTTAGCTTCCATCTTGTGTTTTTATAACCAATGAGAACTTTCTTCATGGTCTAGATTCCTAAAACAATTTTGATTAGTGCACGATCCTTCATATAGTAAACATACTATGTGATTTTCTCAAATTTGATTTCAGAGTAGGTAGTTTGTCAGTTTTAGGTATACATTAAGAATTGTTATTCTTCATGCTCTGGTCCAACACTATACTTCTAGATCCATCAGATTTGTTTTCCAATCCTACACCTCCCTCTCCATTGTCTTTCACTACTCTTCCTAAGGAACCCTCAACAAAAGGACATCTCATGTTGGTAGAATTATTTTTCTTTTCTAATACATCACTGTAGGAGGGGGCCCATTCCCCCAATTCATGCTCAACCATGCAAGTCATATCCAAATGCTTTTCCTCTCAATGAAAACCTTGAAACCCTCTCGGTTATTCCATTCTTCACAACTTAAGTTATATTAATACTTGTACATTATTTGTATAATTATTCAAATTTCCTCACAACTCCTATTAGTTCCTAATGGGAAGACACTACTTCACCATTTTCATTCCTTTCTTAGTGTTTTCATGCCCCCCCAATATTGAGCAACTTTAGTGATATTTCCTAAGTTATCCTTGAATAATTTATTTATATATTCCTCATCTTACTCAAAATGCTTCTAGTTATGAGTTCCTAGATCCCTATATTCTTAATTGGTAGGCTAGGAGGAATTTATATTGTACTAGGTCGGGAGTTTCTTCTCTCCTTTATACAACTAAAATAGTATAGGCCTATTATATAGATAACCTCATATACCCTTCAACTCCATTCCTACTATTTCTCTAAGTATAAACTAGCTCACTGGGCTCTATATGATTAAACAATCCCCCCCATGTTAAATTAGATCCCTGGGCTCTATATGATTAAACTAGCTCCATGGGATCTATAAACTAGCTCCCTGGGCTTTATATGGGATCTAGCGCCATGTTCTCCAACCATGCTTCGACTATTGCATCGTCCATGACACCCATGAACTCGGGAAACTTAACCTTCTCGAGTTCTCTGTGAATGCTACCAGTACCGTTTGTGGCGCATTGTGGACCCCTAGGGGGTACAAGTGCCCTGGACTCATCTCTATCTAGTCGGTTAATCAAGGCCTCTGACATCCTCTGAAAGGACCTCATCAACCCAAACACATCCCCCACAACAATATACTCCTGTCCAATGACTTTCTCTTCTCTTTAGGGGTTAGACCCCTCTGGCATGGATGCTACTGGAGGTGTCACACCTCCTCCCCTAACACCACGTCATTTGCCTCCACGACGTCCTCCATCCATGATTACCTGCAAGGACACAATTTAATTTAATTAGCGATAAATTATTAACCAAGTGTTTAATACATTGGAAGGTGTAATTATCCCAAGTCGCGGGGTTGAACCCACTCTGATACCATATGTAACAACCCCTCCATTACGACTAGGAAAAGCAAAGCACAATAGGTAATTTTTTTTAAAGCATTAGGAAATTAACGTCCACACATAGTTCATAGTAGCACGTAATGAACAACATCATAATTAAAAGAATTACAAGCGACTCATCATTGTAATCAATAACAATGCAACCAACGCATCAAAATAAGTGATAGAGACACCTGACCAACACATAAACATAAATAGCGACACAGTTCAACACATCATAATCAACTGAAGAAAATTATAAACAATGATCAACGAGATACTGAATATTAAAATGACTACCCGCCCAAATTACCTTGCAAGGTTGGGAACTCCAGGACACATAAGCAATGCTCAAGCCCATGATTCATCCGATTGATTTTGACCACTTAAGTCTGAGGGTTGGCGACTGTTCTGAGGAACAAGGAGGTGTCTACATCCCACTAACACAATCAAGTCGAAAACCAACTAGCTTAATAATTCAACATCATTACTGTTAATGGTGCAAGATAATTTAATTACTAAATCAGTCATATAACAACATAAGTTAAGGCGCAAGTGTAATCAACTTTATTTTATTTTCATGGCGCAAAGGAAAACATCTATTTTATTCAAGGCACGCGATTAATCCATTACTGAATCAACAATAGTTCAACATTATTTTCAAGGTGCGTGCGTGATCTAATTACCGAATTAAACATAAATCATAATTCAATGCACACAATTAATCTAATCACTTAGGAATCATACATCAACATTATTACAATGTGCGCAAGTAATCTAAAAGTGTAATAATTTATGCATCATAATTAGTCCATTGCACAATGCAATCTAATCACTCAATCATCAACATAATCCATGGCGCAAGGGAAATCCATCGCCCAATCATTTATTCATTAACATTTTAGTGGCGCAAGAGTAGATTGATTACTAAAACAATCCTAAATAAACCTTGTATAAATGCGCAAGAGTAAACTAACTTATAGACAAACATAGGTCTACATAATTAAAGGTGTAAGAGTAATCAACTTAATTTAAAAGATGCAAGAGATCATCAGGGCTTAATCAATCATAGGTCATCATTCACAACTTTGGTAGCCCAACTAAAATGCGTTTTTAATGACTCAGCTTAATTAAGCAATACAAGAGGAATTCATTACTAGATCTCACATCCACCTACAAGGTATCACACAATCACACTTAAACTTAATACTAGAAGACAAGGCTGCAATGAAAGTTCATTAGTAGGTTATGCATCATCACACCTGAGCCATAGTAAGATGATTCCCACCTTAACTTACATAATCATAAGTATGGATTGAGGAGGATCAAACCTACTAACTGACCTACTTAAAGTCAAGCTCCCAAATTAAGATATTAATGAGAATCAATCAAAATTATTAATTAGGTGGGAAAAGCCTTTCTTCATCTATTCAAGATATTAAGATATTATTGAGGAAGGAAAATAGTTAACAATGATCAATAGATAATCCATTCAACTTAGAGAATCCATTTAACTTTTGAAAAGTATTTGGATGTTATAATTGGAAAAGGATGAACTTTATATATATTTTTAATAATTTATGATTACATATAATTTAGTGACATTTATTGAAGATTATGTTCATAATTAATCAATTATAAGACAATTGTTTGAAGATCCCCTTGAATAATCAAAAGGGAAAGACCTAATTATCTATCATGATTTAACACTCTACTAACTATGGCCCTCAAATCTTATTTTACTTGGACTAGAGAGTTTTACTTAGGCTATAGAACAAGAGTCAATACTATACCTTCTATTTCTTATTGACTTAATAATATCTTAAGGGTTTATTACTTCCTCACCATCATCTACTTCCTAGTCTTAATATTCTCCTTTCGACTCATAGTTTCTTGATAGTTTATTGAACCATGAAATTATTAATCTTAAATCCTCTACATAATCTTAATTCATATACATAAGTAAAACATCCTAATTCACATTCCTATGCTATCAAGATTCTCATTCAATCAATTGATTAATTTCATTTAATATCGTATGAATTGGTTGCATTTACAAGTGAAAAAAAAAACTAAAAGTAATGAAGATGTAGTTTAATCTATGTTGTTAGTTTATTGGAAATATGAGGCACTGAAATCATGATTGCCCATGACATCACTATTATGTAGTTTTTCTTAGTTCTGATATTATTCACTCGTTGCTTCACGTTTCGTCCTCGTCATTCTGTTGTAAGGCATTCATTTCACAACTTCTGTGTAGTTATACAGATTGATGTACATCTGTGGGTGAAATTATTGTAGATTTAAGTGTCCCATTGAGTTGCAAAAATAAAGTAGAGATAACTGATTATGATCTTGGCAGAAGAACTCAAATCACAAACAATGTATTTAGGGTTGACACCGACATATCGTATGAACTGGTTTGCATTTTCAAATGAAAAAATAAACACTGAAAATAATAATAGTCTGAGCACGCTAACAATTACTTCTACATTATTTGATAAAATATCCTCGTACTAAAATCCTAGTTCTCATTTGCAAGGGACATCAAACTAGACAAAAGCTTCCATCGTCGTGGCTGCGACTGGCATGCTCACTTGAAAGTATACTTCACAGGAAGGGACTGGACACCAATCAAAAGGAGGGTTATCTCCAGGATACATTCACCCAAGGAAGGGCGCATTCGATCATTGGGAGGGGATGAAACTCTGTAGGAGTCAACTGTGAGGGAATCGTTGAGCATTCTAAGCGAAAACGCAGAGTTAAAAATTGTGAAATCGTAGAGTTTTTTCTGAGTTAAAGAGCTAGGTAGAGGCACCCAGGATTGGCCATCTTTCCTAATGAAAAACATAGGGTTTATTTTTGTGAGTGTGTTGGGTAGAGGCACCCATGCATGGCCATCTTTCCTAATGAAAAATGCATGGTTTCTTTTTGTGAGAGAGCTGGGTAGAGGCACCCACGCATGCCCATCTTCTTAATGAAAAAAAAACACAGGGAAAATCAAGGGTAACACTGCCAGTAGATGTCCACAAGCGCTGGCCATTTGTGTATAAGAAAATGTAGATAAAATCAAGGGAAAAAGGGCAGGGAGAAATCACAAATGCTGGGAAATATTTTTGTGCAAAACGTAGAAGAAATCAAGGGAAATAACATGGTTTTTCTGAGTGTAATCACAGTTCAACTTTCCTGAGAATGATGGGTATTCCAAGTGGAGGAAAAACACAGTTTAAAGAGGAGGATACACATAGTGATATCCAAGCAATTCCGAAGATTAAAAAGCGCAATCCAGTCTTAACACAAAACTTATAGGTAAATAAAGGAAAAAGCTGGAAAAGTTTCGTTCAAGTCATCAACTAGTTTTTAACAATAAAAATCAACAATTACAAATTCCATGAAATACCGTAACAAATTTTTAAATAAAACTGGATCTATTAAATTCGGGTAAGCACGCTTCCATGCACATTAGGAGATTAGAGATCTAATCAACAATTTATTACATGATCAATTACATGGGAAATATTCCAGTTCCTTATACAAAAATCAGATTTACATTCATAGTTAGGAAAATTCAAGAAATCTACTTTACAATTAAACTTAAGACAATTACAAATTCAACTCGGATAAAATACCGTAGCCATTGAAGGTGGTCCTGAAGATGTCCTGCAACAATTGACATTCCTCCTCCCTCCTGCTTGCTGAATGTTGAGACTTCATCGATACCTCTCTTTCAATGCTATCAATGCTAGGGGCATTCTTCTTCCCCCTTACCCCCCCACACACACACAACAAGAAATCCTCTAGCTCCCAGCTCGCCTCGCAAAGTAGAACCATCTCTCTCTCAAGTTGGGTATCCCAACTCTCACAAGTAAAACTAGTTAGAATTTCTGCAACATAACCTTACCCATAACCGATGCATTTTCTCTCTCAAATCAGCCATTTGTTTTATAGAGTTTTCCCACACTTTCACAATTAATTCACTTTTTAATTAAAATAATTTAGAATTATTTCCCCCATACACTTGTCACCCTTTCCCCAATTTGCACAATTAAATCCACACTTTATTTTAATAAAAATTAATTTCCCTCACCCATCCTAAAAACGCTCCTAGTTGTCTATTTATTCCCTTTATTTCCAGTTAATGATTGACGTCTTTCTAAAACTTAGTTGAGTTAAAATAGAAACCTTCTCCCGGTTAGACTATTGTTAACTAGAATCTAGATTCCTTTCTATGCGTACCCATTCCTTTAGCTTTAATCCATTTTTTACCTTAAATTCCAATTTGGTAATTACTTGGACATATGTGTATTAAATCACTCTTTAGATTTATTTTATTTTCCTTGATCTCTTAAATTGATTTGTTTCATCCCATCATTATTTAATTTAAAATTTTAGTTTTTAGTCTTCTTACTAACTTAGACTTAGGATTAATAAAGTTTTTATTTGCAAATGATTAGACCCTTAAAGATTATGATTAACAAATTCATTCTTTAATTAATTAATTAATTCAACAGTGCTCAAGATTTTACAAGGTTTAACATTCACTCAAATTTTTCTAGGACACCTAGATTCATTGACTCAAATTTTAATTTCTGTGACATGCCCTTCAAGACGCACTTCGTTCTCCAAGGGTGCCATTCACCTTTGATTCAATTTCAATTACACGACGTGCCCTTAAAGATGCACTTCGTGCTCCAAGGGTGCCACTTGCCTTTGAATGGTTTTGGTAGTTGTCCAACCCCTGGAGTCAGCGCTCCTTTCAGGCAACCTTGTGAGAGACTAAGGGCTTCTAAGGAATAAGGACCCTACCTTATTGCACACCCCTAAGAAATATTCTTGAGATTTTGTCACAGTCTTCCCTCACGACATCGTGGACCTCTTGAACTAGGTAATTATTAACCTACAATTCGATCCACGATGAAAGTGCTAGTAGGCTGTGACATGGATGATGCCACACCTCTCCCTCAATATCCAGTTTCTGTGCATGACCCCTTTACTTCTTATGTGAGTCATATTAGCAAGTAATCGTTAGACTGCATCCATCAACGAAACACTGTCAATGATCCATAAAAAACATCATAATATAATCGATTATATGTCACATATGAATACATGAAATACTCAAACCAATACAATCCATTCCCTTACTCAATCCGGAGTCCAAGGAGGTCCATTGATGCCATCGACATCCTCAATCTATCAAGTGTCCTGCACACTCAGGGGAAACTCGTCAATAACATATGTCAATACAAGATATCAAAATAACATAACTCATAATCCATAAACATCATCATAAGAATACATAAGTGAAACATACAACCATATACTAAAACGAGGACACTTGCACGCAAGTGTCCTCAAAGAATAAGTCAATAACTTGTGCTCATAAGAACGAGATGTTACAGTTTGTAATAATGATAACTTATTTCATAAAGGAAATTTCTTGGTTTCTTTTTAGTTATTGTGTTTTACATAGCTAACCGATTTGGTTCTTGTTTGTTAAACTTGTTGCTACCTTCTCTAATGAACAATAATCTTAGCATTCTATTTAGATTTTTTTTTATCATGGTAGAAACATTATCGTTTTTACATCTCGCCTGTTTGTTGCAAGTGCATAAATTCTTTTATGTGTGTATATTCTAGAATTCTTTACTATCATAGATCTATTGTTTTTACAACTAGCCTTTTCCTCGTGTATATAACTTTCTCTCTATTTTTTCATTGGATATGGATAAAACGTTTGTCTCTGATATTTATCGAACAATTGTATAATAGAATGATATAATGAGAAACAATAATAAATTATTCAAGAACTTCCAATTAAATGATGATACAACATAATGTCTATAATCACATTTCTATAATAAATAATTTAGAATATAATATACATAGAAACTTGAAGAAACAATATTTAAGTTTAGAACAGAATGAAAGAAACAGACTGCAAGAAAAACCTGCAACTGAGATTTCCTTAGGGGAAAACACACGTCAAGTGGGCTATTTCTCCCAACCTTCAATCAGAGCTGCCACATATGCCTGCTCTATCACCCCTGAGTTAAATCCCGATCCAAACCAACCAAGTGACTTGTTGCATAGTATAGGGCTCCAAGATTTATGTGTCAGTTATGTATTTCTCAGATTTCACATCTGATTCATAATGGCATCTCATTCTCTTGTTTTATTTTATTTTTAATATTTTCCTAGGTCTTTGACAATTGTATGAGCCTCTTTCTCATTGACCACGTGTCAAATTGGTTTCTTTTCATTGAACACCTATCAATTTTATTATTATACATGTTCCTACAAGCCTGAGATCTTGTCTCACTTCTGTTGAGTTAACTCAACCAATCTTCACCACTTGTCCCCCTTATGCTGTCACTTGGTGGTTCTTTTTGGATCCATGGATTTTCTCTTCTAAAAGTCTCACCTCATGTGTGTTCCCTCTTTCTCTTTTATGAATAAAATAAAAAATAAAACAATAAATTTTGAGTTAGATCACTAGGATCAATAATGTGTTGTTTAACAAAAAGAATAAAAATAAAATAATAAGTTTAAAATTTGAAATTTCAGGGTATCACACACAACTTTATTCAAACACGAAACATGAAATAATGGATGAATACTGGATTGGGTTGGGAGAACCATCTTTTAGGTGACCTCACCAATGCATTGTATGATCTGATAGGGACCTCAAAAATTGGGAACTAGATTATGGGGAACTTGATCTCTGTGTGATATTTTTTTATAAGGCTGCAGGAGAAGAAACAGTTTGTCCCCTTTGTTAATAGAACATTTAGATCTATGTTGATCAACTTGTTGTTTCGTTTGATTTTGTAGTGCTCTGTTTGACCATCAATTTGAGGATGATATGTAGTTCTCTTATTAAGATGTGTACCTGTAATTCCCCATATTATTAAAAATAAGTTGTAGTAATAATGATGATAAAGTTTATCCTACCCATGCTTTTCTATTTTGGCTTTGGTGGATTTGGATGTGTTTGGGACCCTTTATTGAAAATTTTCAAATACATAATTAGATGTTGTAATGATGATAAAGATTTATAATTACATTATTAGAAGCGTTGCATACCTTCTTGACCCAAGTGGTATATTTCCTTCTTTTCAGAGCATCTTCTCCTTTGCATTTTCATGTGGGGCCTTCCACTCCCTCTTAGCAATAATTGGACAACGCTCATACTTAGGGTTCTTTTGGAGATGAAACCTATATTGGTATTTCCAATATTTTAAATATGTTCCTTCTTTTGAGGAGACTCCATATTTGTTGAAGTAATCTCCCCGAATAGGCCAACCAACTTGTTAATGGGTTCATCTTTTAACTTGGAACTTTGGGAATTCCACTTAGTTTTTGAGTCTCAGAGCCTCCATAATAGATTCAAATATGTTGATAGAAAATATTTTCACCCAATTGAATATTTTCCCTACTTTAGACACATAGTGCACCATTGGTACCCATTCTAGCTTGAAATGGGTACACCCTTCTTCTCCATACAACTTGCAAGTTAGCGTCGCCAATATTCGGTAGGGTTCTTTGAAGTATTGGATAGGATGTAATGTACTATAATTTATAGTAAAGGGATTGTATTCATCCCACCATTCTCTAACTAGTTTGGCCATTTTGGGTTTTTCCCTTCTGAAGGTATCTAGAAACTATTTTTTTAAGTACACTTTTCCTTTCTGCAGTTGGTACCTTTTATGTATGTCATCTAGATGTAAAGAGGTGATAGGGGATCCTGMTTCATTTAATATGGTATATGTTCTTGAATATATATGTGAGTAAACCCATATGACTTCATCACTATATGGCAAGACAACAGGTCTGGAAATGATGGTGTGTAGATCACATTTTCTGATGTTTTGGTACACCCCTAGGTCCTTTTTCTTCTTTTGGAAAATCTTCATGGATGGAGATTTTGTATATTTCATCTCATGTGGGGCATCCTTGAATTCCATTGTGGTGATTGGTATTTATTAGCCACATTTTATCTGTACTCTTTCCTCGAGACATAATATTTTCAATGGGCATCCTTCCCCTTCTCATTTGATCTTTTGACATTCTTTGCTTCTGAAATCTTGCAAAATTCAAAACGTTATAAGGGTTTTGTAATAAAACTTGAACATCATTGTAAATTGATAGAGAATTAGAAATCGAAAGAAACTTATGCACATGAATTCACAATTATCCATGGAGACTTTTAGAAACTTATTTCACACTCTTTAACTAGAAAAATAACTATTACAATGCTCACACTAGGCTAATCGTAATTTATCACCAACTTTCTTATATGTAATTAATGAACTCATATTCGAACTCGTAGTAGGTGGGAAAAGTACAAATATATCAATGCCACCAGAACAACTCATTTGGAAAGAATATCTTTGGAAGAATAAGCTTGTGAGAAGATGGGATTTTGGAAGAACAAGCTTACGGGAAAACTTCTTCGAGAAATCCTTTTAGAAGATTGGATTTCATGATTTTTTTTTGGAGGATTTACTCTAGAGTGAATCATTTTGGGAAGACTCATCCTCAAGAGAATGAATATTAGTTTCCCAAAGCTGAGCCCGATGAGTATTCTTCGAAATAATATTCAGGGTACCACATTGGAAAGAACACTAAAAGGTACTTAGTGAGGAAAATAAGTGCACATGGATAATGACACTTTCATGAGTTAAACATATAACACATTTGCAATATAATGGGATTACGGGTTCCAATATAATATGAAAAAATAATTCATGAAAATCACTATCAGGAGAACACTTGCAGGAGGAAGGAGTTCCTTGGAAGAATGCATTCGAGAAGAGTCATTCAGGAAAACAACTTGGTGACTTGACTTTATGATGGACTGAATATGAAAAAGGGGAGCCCAAAATGCTTGTGTATTTTTTATTTCAGGAACAACTTCAAGAAATGATAATATAACTTTATGACGAGGAAAATACTGAAGAGGTGAGCCTAATGGTATTGCAGGCTGTAGGTTTCTGAAAGGCCGTAAAATGATTTATCTTGACATTATGATGGGTATATCCCATAGAGTTAAGTCTGATAAGATTGTGGTTTTTGGTTTGCAGGAAAAATGTGAAGAAACGTGAAATGGACTTTTTAATAGAATGAATATGAAACGATAAGCCCTGTAGGTATGCAACTCTTGGATTTTAGAAAAAAAACTATGAGCGTGATGAAATATATTTTAGATGGAAAGAAACCAAATGAAAAGAGTTTGATAGGCTTGTGGGTTCTTGTTTTGGAAAATACAATGAACATTGTGGATCATCATGTGTGAGTATGATTAGAACATAGAATGATATCAAATCAATTCAAAGTGAACTAGGATGAGTAGGGGATTAAATAATCCAATAATTATTCAAATAATTCGAAAAATGAATAACATGGAAGAGGATATCAAAGGTGAATGAGTGAAAAATACCATCTTCTATACATAACACAAGATTTTTCAAACTTGAGGAAATACTCTTTCCCTTCATACTTTATGTAGAAATTTTGGTAGGGTGATTATTGTTGTGAATCCAATAATGACTGGAATTTTCCCTTTCCTTAGCCGATAGATTAGATAAATGGTGTTGTAAAATAGGTTGAGTCATTAATCTTGGAAGTTGTTTCCAAGAGTCTTCCCAAAAAAGAGTTGATCTTCCATCTCTTATTTCCTAGAAACAATGATTGTGGATTAATGATCTATTTTTCCAACCAACATCCCAAATCAAAGAG
>SNQJ01S0216041.1:0-15516 GCA_010110895.2 Picea sitchensis | reverse complement strand
AATGATAAAAAGGTCAGATCTTTGCTTTTGCTTCTACTAGTGCGGCTCAGATCTGCTTGATTTAGTCTTCATTGTATATCCAACTTTGGAGGCTTATTTTGTATTGTCGGGAGCATTTTGTAGCAACTCATATCTATTGCTTGTACGGCCATCTGAGGTTTATGCCAGATTGACCATCTATTGTATTGATCTTACATTGCTCATGATAAAAAGGTCAGATCTTTGCTTTTGCTTCTACATCTTGAATATATTGTGATCTCCATGTGTTGATGAATCTTGTATGCACTTAATAACTCAATAAATTAGTAGTAGTTAGTGATTCCAAGAAAGAATTTGGGCTTGGGATCATTACATTTTACCAAGTTTATATCAATACAAAGAGAATTGTTGTAAAGATCCATCTAAAGTGTGTTTATTGTAATCTGGTTGAAAGTAGTGTTTAGTTCAATTTGCAAAAAAATGTTGTAAGATTTTATGTGTGTGTTGATTGTATATTTTTTAATATGTCAAATTTTGGAGAAAGTTTTTTAAGTCATGAGAAAAATGGATAATACTAACTATGTCAATTGGAAATTAAAATATGAGACTTTCATGGAAGGTTTGAATGTGTGGACTATTTTGAATGGAAAAAAGTCATGTCTTATAGATCAAGGATCAAGTTGTAGTCATAGATTTGGCGAAGAGAGAAGTGAAAGAAAGGGTGCTTTTGAGACTATCAATGAATGACACAATTCCTCATACCAAGGACTATGATAAGTCAACATACGTATGGAATGTATTAAAATCCTTATTTGAAACTAAGAATGCAAACGTGATTTTGTTTTTGAAAAGAAAATCTGTTTCCGTTAAAACGAATAAAAATGAATCAATTAGCGATTACTTGTCAAGGGTGAAATAACTCAAAGACAAGTTAGGTTATATTGGAGAGAAAGTATCATCTATTAATCTTGTATCTAATACATTGAATTGTATGACTAGTGAGTATCAAGTTTTTATAACTAGTCTTGTAGCCAAGGAAAAGACCCCAAAGTTAAGGAATTGGCAACAATACTTCTTCAAGAAGAAGAGAGAAGGATAAATTTGGAGAATTGGCAAAAGTCTTCAAATTTAGTTTTTATGGTGAGAAAAAACAATCAACACTACAAAATAAAATAGTGAAACAATGACAAGAAAAGTTGGTCTAGCATAAAACCAACTAAAGGGGATAGTGACCCATTAAATAAGAAAAGCCATGTTAACAAGAAATGAGCTTGTTTTTACTATGGTAAAATTATTCCTTTTATTAATGATTGTAGAAAGAAAAAAATTGATAATTCTAGAAATAAGAGGCAACATAGTAATTTTTCTCATGAAGAAATTGTTAAAGTAAATCTTGAAGAACTTAAATTGTTTATTTCGAATATGATTTTACATGCTCCAATAATAAAAAACTCAGATATCCTATTGTTATCGGACTAATCGGTAGGTGCAGACACTAATTGATCTCCCTAGATCCACCTAGATCTAGAACAAAACACACCAGAACATGACGCTTTCCTTAAGTTTTAGATATTGAATTTACTAACTAAAGAGGGATGGGTGACATACTTTTTAAATGTCGTTTCCTCTCGCCATCGTCATCCTAGCTCCATTCCAACTCTCATACAATGATGATCCTGCAAAAGAACGCAACCAACCAAAGTGATAGCAATAGCATAAACTCAATATAAACCTATGTATGTGATCAAGAAATCATACAATAAAACACAACAAGCTTTATAGGAAAGAATCATATTACTGTATAATATTAAATGTGAAAGAGAGATTACAACCATGGCCTTGATGTCACAAGGTCCCTTCCAACTGTCCTTCGTTCCCCACACACTTTCACTCCAAGAATTATGAGAGCACAAATCTGATAGTATTCACAATCTATCTTGACAAAGGCAAAACTCAAAACCACTCTAGCCAATCCCAAAAGCTCCAAAGCTCCAAAACTAACTTTCTCCATGAGAACTCCTCTCCTTTTATAAGTTGAAGAGGATAAGGTGAGGAGGTTAGGATGATCCCACTAAATCATGAAAGTGAGTAAGATCCAAACCATTCGGATGCAACCTCACCATAGAAGTTTCTCCTTCTAGAAGATTCGAGAAAACGCTTGTTTTTCCCACGTGTAGGCATTCTCACACCCTGCCTATAGAGAAACCTGCAAACATCTCACACCCTAGCTATGGTGAAACCTGTGAGAATCAGGCATTCTCGCACCCTGCCTATATAGAAACCTGCGAACTTCCATTTTTACAGGGATTTTACAAAGGAAAATGCAACTTCTTTTCTCAGGAAAATTTATTCTCCCTTCTCTCTTCAGGAACTCAGGCCACTGACCCCTCTGAAGGCAACATATATGTTTACATCATTAACGGTCATAGGGATGATGAAAATAATGTGTAACACATATCTATTGATTTTGGTGCTTCTTCACACAAATTGAAATAGAAGTTGGTTTAAGACATTTCATGAAGAATCCATTGGAAATAAAGTTTACTTGGGAGATGACAAGTACCATGAGTTCCAAGGTTATGGTAATTTGTTTGTTAGAATGTTTAATGATATGATAACAATAGATTCAAAATGTCATGTATGTTTCATGACTCTAGAAAAATTTAATTTTTTTTTCAACAGATGACCCTCACTTAGTGAACATGTGACATAACACTTGTTTTCACGGGATATTAAAGAATACCCCTAATTTCATTAAATATTAATAAATACCTCCCATAATCCTTTTGTTGAACCCTCCTCAGAATACATCTTTTTAATAAAAACTCCCTATCGTTACTAGGTATCCTTAATTTTTACTAGATACCTTTTTTATAACCCCTAATATCTATAAACCCCCCTATACCCTACATACACTTGTCCCAATACCTATAATATATTGACTTATTTTTTCACAATTTTAAAACCCTGGTCAACAAAGTGAATCTCTCGTGAGTTTCAACCATTGCAGATCATGACCTGGAAATTGAGTTTGTAGAGGCAAGTTGTTTAGTCAAAAATATGAAAGATGGTTGTAAGGTTATGGTTGAAGGCATCTCATATGAAGGATTGTACAAGCTTCACAATTTACGTGGAAGTCATAAAGCTTTGTTGATAAAAGGTATCTCAGTAGAACAAATATGGCATTTGAGGTATGGACATCTGAACTTTAGATATCTTGTGATGTTTCAAATAAATAACATGCTGAAAGGTTTTCCTTTATTAGATAATAAGATTGCTACATGTGAAGGATGTTCTTTAAGAAAACAACATAAAGGTGATTTTTCAAAAAAGAAGTGAAAGAAAGAAAAGATAAGTTCTTGACTTGATGCATACTGATCTATAGGGACCTATGCAAATTAAATCTTTGGGTGGTGCTTCCTATTTTGTGATATTTATTGCTAATAAAACAAGATACACCTAGGATTATTTCTTGAAATCCAAAAGTGATGTGTTTGAGATTTTAATGAGTTTAGACTTATGGTAGAAAATAAATTGACAAGAATATTAAAAATTTTAGACTAGATTGTGGAGGGAAATTCATATCAAATGAGTTTGTGAAATATTTTAGAGACAATGTGACACGAAGAAAAACAACAATACCTTATAATCCCCAATAGAATGTTGTATTAGAAAGAAATATCAGTACAATTACTAAATGTGAAAGAATCTTACTAAAGAGTAAAAACATTCCTAATAGTTTTGGGCTAAGGCACCACTGTGTATTTACAAAATAAAAGTTCTACAAAATATTTACAATTTGATGTATGATCCAGATGGATATTGGTGGCCACCTGTAAATGTGTTGAACCTGCACATAATAGATCTATCTAGAAAATACTACACACATTTGCAGAGAGAAATTGAGAAAGAAGAAGGAGAGAAAGAATAGAAGAATTATCATTAACCGTAATGAATAATGAATAATTTACACATGATATACTCTTTATAACTCAACCAATGTGCACCGGAGGAGAACCAATGCACCACAATGGTGTTATAGAGTGATCTGGACACACACCAACAGTTACATGAGTGAACTACCACCTAGTCTAGTCTCTCAGGCAGTTGCGGGAGTGAACTACCACCTAGCTGAGTTAACTAGTCAACTAGTCTTCAGTTAATTGACTGAACAGAGAGTAGTGAGGAGTAGATCAAGGAATAAATGGTAATGCTCTAGTATGGTGATGATCCCAAGGCAAGTGCACATTATCATGGTGATGATCCCAATGTTTCATGGTGACAAAACCATTGTAGCATCTAAACTCAACTCAACTAGTCAAACTGAAGTGTCAACTGAAAGAGAATATTCTCCAAGTGGAATATTATCCACTAAAATATAGCAGACTGGATAATGACTAATTATGACTAATAAACAAGAAAAAACCTTAGGAAAAATAAATCCTAGGTGTGTGTGAAGTAACTCCAACACGCCTCCTGAACATCACTATGGTGAAAATAAAGAATGGGTCCCGACAATGAGGCCATGTTAGGTACCCATATACAAAATATGCACTGAAATAAAGTGAGGAAATATGGAAAACCTCATGGGAACCCCCCCCCCCTCAAGGTACAATGTATGTAAAAAGAAGAACTACAATTTCTAGGCAACTGTGTCCTTCACTCCAAGACGACTTCGCAGAGAATGGAACTTCTGCTCAGTGAAGGTCTTGGTGAAAATGTTTTCCATCTATTCTGTTGAAGGAAATAATTGTAGGTCGATGATTCCCTCCTGTACTAATTCCTAGATGTAGTTCATGTGGATATCGATGTGATTCATCCACTGCCTCTGAACTAGATCTCTGCATAACTTTAGAGTGCTCTAGTTGTCACACCAGATGACGATTGACCGATGAAACTAAATGCCCAACTCAGTGAGAAAATGTTGTTAGCCACATACCCTGAATGGTTTTTTAACCACCCCTCTGTACTTTAGCTCAGCTGAAGATAGAGTAATGGCAGCTTTCTTCTTGCTCAACCAACATATAGGCATGGAACCAAGACTGAGTGAGTAACCAAATGTAGACTTGCGATCAATGTTATCGCTAGCCCAGTTAGAATTAGTAAACCCGATGAGATCTAATGTAGAGTCTATTGCATAATGAATCCCAAAGGTGATGGTTCCCTGTACGTATCTAAGGATACACTTTTAAGCCTTCCAATGTAGCTCATGTGGCTCCTGCATGAACCTAGAAACTGCGCCAACTACATAGGAGAGGTCTGGTCTAGAGTGTGTGAGATACAAAAATATCCCCACTAGTTGTTTGTACAGTGTGTTGTCAACCAGTGGAGTCTCCCCTCCATCCTCAAGTTTGACTCTTGATAGGAAGGGAGTCAGAGTAGACTTGCAGTTTGTCATGTGAAATATCTCAAGGAGATCTCATGCATACTTGGCCTGAGACAGTTTGATGACTGATGCATCCTGACCGATCTCAAGTCCAAGGAATAAATGTAGTAGACCCATGTTCGTCATCAAAAACCTATCATGTATAATCCTCTTGACTACAGCAATCGCTGAAGTCGAGCAACCATTGATCAAAAAATCATCAACATACAGAACTAAGAGTAGAAGTGAATCAGTCGTCCTAAGCATGTAGACATTTGGGTATTATTTGCAACATACAAAGTTCTGTGACAATGGGTAGGAGTCCATATTATCATACCATTCCCTCGGAGCCTGCTTGAGGCCATAAAGGGACTTCTTCAGTCGACAGACCAAATATGAGTCCTGCATAAATCCCTGGGGATTCTCCATATAGATCTCCTCAGAGATATCACCATGAATAAATGCATTATTCATGTCCATCTGATGGGCTTCCCATCCCTTGGTTTTTGCAATGGCAAGTTCCAATCGTATGGAATCCATCTTCACTACTCGAGCGAAGGTATCATCATAGTCAATACCATGCACCTAATGAAAGCCTTTGGCAACAAACCTGGATTTGTATCTGCTAATCTGTCCATCCAATCCACTCTTGGTCCTATAGAACCATATTCATCTGACAAGTTTCGTCCCAGAAGGAAGGGGAACCAGATCCCAAGCCTGGTTCTCGAGGAGGGAGTTGTACTCCTCCTACATGGCAGATTCCCAAAAGGGATTTCCAGCAGCCTCGCCATAAGACTATGGATATGAATAATGAACCAAGAAAAAATTCTTGGAGGGAAATGGTTCAGTGGTAGTGAGTGCAACAAGAGGCTACTCAAAATCATATCGAGTTCTCCTAGTATCGACTGGATCACCAACAAGATGCCCTGCATCCTGAAGAGTAGTATGTGCCCACTTGGGCCTCTACTCTGGCTTTGTAACTGCATCTAGATGCTTTGACTCTGCATCCAGCTGTATTGACTCTAAATCTGAATCATCTGAGTCCTATGAATCAGAACTCTCATCTGAAGAAGATTCGTCATGTACATGATCATCATCTCAGACACGTGGAAGAATGAAGGTGTCTGCATGTGGCTATTGAGGTAGATGCGAGACACATTCCTCGAATTGGACACTATGATCAATGATGAGTCGGTCTGAGGAAAGATCAATGAGCCTATATCCCTTCAAATCGTCGGGGTATCCAACAAAAATACACTCAGTGCTTTGTGGATCAAGTGCCTTCCTCTTTTCAGAGGGAATCTGGGCCCATGCACATGAACCAAAAATGAAAAAGTGGGTCACTTCCGGTTTGAGGCCACTCCAAGCCTCGTAGGGGGTCTCATCCTTGACATATCTATGGGGAGATCTATTCTGGATGTTTGTTCCACAATTAGGTGCTTCGTCCCATAGTCTCTGTGGTAGTGATTTTGCATGCAGCATGCAAGATGCCATCTCCTATAGAGATCTATTTTTGCTCTTAGCAACAGTGTTTTGTTGTGGAGTATAGGGAACTGTGTGTTGGAACTAAATCCCTACCTCATGGAAAATATCATGGATATCATGATTGACATACTCTCCCCCATTATTAGTTCAGAGGACTTTGATCTTCTTTCCGGACTGTGTCTCAACCAAGGCTTTGAAATATTTGAGGTGTTGAAAGACCTCGGATTTTTGCCTGAGAAAGTAGATCCATGTAAAACGTGAGAAATCATCAACAAAAATGAGAAAAAACCTCGCTTTGTTGATGGATGGATGTGGAAAAGGACCCATAAGGTCATTGTGGAACAAATCTAAAGGTGCAGAAGCTCTTTGAGACTTTCCTTTGTCGAATTTCTCTTGAGGGTCTTTTCTGAGAGCACATCCCTCACATACTCCATTGGAGAAATGGATGTATGGTAGATCATCAACCAATATTTGATTGCTAATCTGTTGCATATATATGAAATTCAAATGTCCAAACCTTTTGTGCCATATCCTACTACTTTCATCAACATGAGTAAGTAGTAAAGCATAATCAGGTTCAATGGATTCAGAAAATGTATACAATCTAGACTGATTATTTACCTCACTAGTAGAAACCCTGGAGTTGGTTTGCATGTCATAGATGTCCATGGTATTTGGTGTGAATATGAATTTCTTTCTAGTTCTAGAATTCGTCATCTGATACACGGAGACATCTGATACACAGAGAGAAGGTTGATGGAAAGTTTGGGAATGTGCAACACATTCTCGAAGCTTTTGTTGGTGAGTTCAATCCTTCCTTTGTCGGTGACCTTTTCATAGGAATAGGAGGACCTTTTCATGCATCCAATGAATAATATACTTCTTTTGAGGAAACCATGTGATGTGATTCTCCTGAATGTACAATCCAATCATTGGGAGAGGAGTTGATGGAAATCAAGTCATGGCTAGAATTGTCTTTCTTGGGATTCTGATCTTCTGGCTTCTTCTTCTTGGCACCCTCGGGGATGCAATATCCAAGGTTTTTTTGTTGAAGTATTTGAGTCATTAGATCTATTTGTTTTTTCATGCATGCAGATTCTGGATGGAATCCTTTGTGACAGTACGTGCATTTCTCCCCTTTTACCCTTTGGATCTGGAGGTATCGGTGAAGGGTTTTGTGTACCCTTCCTTATTCGGATGTGCATGGTCTTTCATTTTGTTTTTATATTTATATTTCTGATATTTATGGCTTCCATATTGCACAGTAAGTGCATGTGCCTTTGGGCCTTTGATTTTTCCCATGTTGATGAGCTTGGTTTTCTCTTGTGTCAGGGATTCGATAAAATCCTCAAGAGAATGCATCTTCCAGGTGGCTTCGGAGGTGAATCTGACAGAAAGGAATGTGGATATGAATACACAGAATTTAGGACCAAGTTTGGAGAGAATGGTGAGAACCAATTGTTTCTCCTACTTAGATTTATCAACCCCACAAGCTTTGACTTGCAACAGTAAATCCTTGAATTTTGTAAAGAAATCTTGGATATTGTCGAAGATTTTTGGATCCAATGTGAGAAATTCCACCTCCAGCATGTGTCCCCTCATCTCATCCTATTTTCAAAATATCCTTCCAAGGTGGTCCAACATTCATTGGGAGTCTTACAGCAAGATATGTGAAAAAGGAGATCGGGAGAAATAAGACTGCAAATTGTTCTGAGTGCTTCATCCATTCGATTTAAGTACTTGTATTTTTATATCGATGATGTCGGTTCTATATATGTATTCAAGGTTAACCTATACAATCCTCCAATTCGGAGAAGTATGGCTATTTTCTCCTTCCATGCAAAGTAATTGTAACGTGTAAGAATGAATTCTTTTTGGAAATCCATCTTTCCACTGTCTTTAATCTTTTGTACCTGCAAAAAATTTTGGTGTATATTTTTCTTGGCAGTCTGTCGAATTTGATACCATGTAAATGTGTTGAACCTGCATAGAATATATCTATCTAGAAAATACTACATACATTTGCAGAGAGAAATTGAGAAAGAAGAAGAAGGAGAGAAAGAATAGAAGAATTCTCATTAACCGTAATGAATAATGAATAATTTACACATGATATACTCTGTATAACTTAACCAATGTGCCATAGTGGTGGTATAGAGTGATATGGACACACACTAGTAGTTACAGGAGTGAACTGCCACCTAGTCTAGTCTCTCAGGAAGTTACGGGAGTGAACTGCCACCTAGCTAAGTTAACTAGTCAACTAGTCTTCAGTTAATTGACTGAACATAGAGTAGTGAGGAGTAGATCAAGGAATAAAGGGTAATGCACTAGTTTGGTGATTATCCCAATGCAAGTTCACATTATCATGGTGATGATCCCAATTTTTCATGGTGACAAAACCAATGCAACATCTAAACTCAACTCAACTAGTCAAACTGAAGTGTCAACTGAAAGAGAATATTCTCCAGGTGGAAAATTCTCCCCTAAAATATAGGATTTGTATAACCTAACCAAATGTGCCATAGTGGTGGTATAGAGGATATGGACACACACTAGTAGTTACAGGAGTGAAATACCACCTAGTCTGGTCTCTCAGGAAGTTACGGGAGTGAACTGCCACCTAGCTAAGTTAACTAACTAAGTCAATCAGCCTTCAGCTAATCAGATCTGAACAAAGATTAGTGAGGAATAGATCAAGGAATAAAGGGTAATGCACCTGTTTGGTGATGATCCCAATGTAAAAGTTCACATTATCAAGGTGATGATCCTACTCTTTCATGAGACAAAACCCAAATGCAACATCTAAACTCAACTCAACTAGTCAACCGAAGTGTCAACTAAAAGAAAATATACTCCGTGGAAAATTCTCCTGTGTAAAGAGAGTCCCCTAAAATATAGGAGACTGGATAATGACTAATTATGACTAATAAACAAGGAAAAACCTTAGTAAAAATAAATCATAGTTGTGTGTGAAGTAACTCCAACACCGCCACCTATTCCAACTGGCTCCTCTTGTCCATTTTTAGCTCAGCACGTTCTTTTGTACTTATTTGTAATTGTGGGTTCTACACTTCTAGGGTTGTTTGAATCCCTACACATATTCCAGGTGGATATTGGTGGCCTCTCACCCAATCCAACTAGATTATTTTGTATTTTTTCATGTCATCACATCTTGTTGTACTTCTAAGGTCGTTTTGGAGGCCTAAACCGTGTTATTTTGACTCGCCATAGTCAAACTATATACAAAGTCAACGTTTGATGACAGAACGTGTAGTTCTCTTAAAGAAATTTCCAACGGGCTATTAAGCACCTAAAACAAAGTTCGTATGAAAAATTTACGACAGCGGGAAGTTGAGGTACCAACTTACCCATAGGGGCCCACATCAATTTTGGCCTTTCACCTCCTAGGTTTAGGTTTTCGGATGTCTATGGTTTTTACAATTATGAGTAATATCAAAATGACCTCGAGAACCTCATAATCATTCTTCTTAGACATATGAGTGTAGCAACCACATCTCTTTTCAGAGATAACTACTACCATTCGAGCAAGTGTTTCAATCCTGTAGTTTTACAATTTCATCATATTCTCATTTATTCAATAGAAGATAATGTTAAATAGATATATGTGTTATTCTTCATATCTCTTTGTTTATTGTATTCAGATTGTTAATCAGTTCGTTCCACTCCTAAATCCATACCAATGGTATCATAGCAATCTTCTCTTCATTTATTTTTCTTCGTGCATGTCCCCGACAAGATCTGGGTACAAGAAGTTGGGAATCGAACCAATCAAGCCGTTGCAATATCGGCTACACCAAATTCGACAAAAACCATGGGGGATGAAAAGAAAGATGATGGATCAAGAGATCCTATTAAAATGTTGCTCAAGAAATCCCTCGTGCGACAAAGGAATGAAATCATGGACAAATTTGTGCAGATCCTTCGACGACTGCCCACAAGAGAAGCATCTTCATCAAGCGGCCATGCAATCCCCTTCAAGGTACATGTAAATTTTGACATTCCATTATTTGAAGGACTGATAGAAGTGGATGCTATATATAAGTGGTTGAATATGCTCGAAGGGTATTTTTTGGTCCACAATTTTTCTGTTAGGGAACAAATTACTTTTTCACTCCTCAAGGTCGCCCCCCATGTTAAGGACTAGTGGGATGCTTACTCTTAGAAAAGGGTCGTAGAGGAATATTTAATATTTTTGGTGGCCCCTACATGGGATTCCTTTTGGGATGCCATTAAAGAACAATACTACCCTCTTGGAAGCTATGAGGATCCGTACACCAGATGGACCACCCTACATCAAGAAAGGGACTAGCCAATACCATATTTCACCAATATTTTCCATACACTGTGCACCAAATTGGGTATCAATGACTCTTAGCGTCATCGGGTGCTCAAATATCACAGTTTTTTTCATAGATACACTCAAACAAAAATGTATTTTCTAGACATCGCCTCATTGGGCACGACTTATAGATACGTTGTCAATATCAAGCAAAAATTTAAGCAGAAGAGGTGAGAGTTTGGATCTGCAAACTCCTCAAAGCCAAAGCAAGGAAAAGGTGGCCCCAACCCACACAGAAAGGGACCGAGATGAGATGGTCATTCTCATGACAACCAGTCCAATCCACAACATAAGAAGGGAAATGAGAAGATGAAGACGAACACGGGAAAATGGTGTAAGTACCATAAAAGTCATTAGCACAACACTGAAGAATGTCGCTCCAAGAAGTCACTCGTGGCCGAGATGAAGGCTTATGAGTTAGAGGCCAATTTTGATTCCTAATAAAATCCCAAAGGAGGGAAGCGAATTATCGATGTTGAACCCAATGCCATGGTCACTACCACCAAATTTCGACCAAGCGAACCAGAAGAACCATAGGAAGCAGAACACATGTTTCACTCATAGATGTGGGTCAAGGGGGCTCCGTTGAATTTCATTGTCGATAGCAGAAGTCAGAAGAACCTGATTTCAACAGAGGTTGTTAAGCGACTGGAATTTCCAACGACACCGCACCCACAAACCTACACCATCGGCTAGCTTCCCCAAGGAAAAGATCTTTGTGTCAACCAACAATGTTGTCTGCCCTACAACATCAAGGCTTTCAAAGATGAGGTATTTTGTGATATTGCTCCCCTTGAATTTTGTGATGTTCTTTTAGGAAAACCATATTTGTGGAAGTGTCATGTTATGTATGAGTCTAGACCCTGCAATGTTATTATTACTTTGGTTATACAATTGTATAGGATACTAGAGGTAGCGTCGCCTACCGCTATTTTTTTAATCTCTGCTAAGCAATGCAGTAAGGTCATTTCACAAACCAGGAAGTTCATCTTCTTTGTGATCCATTCTCACAGTAAGCAAAGGGTCATCACCACATCTGTGGCCTCTACACATAGCCTCTCTTTTCTACAAAAGAAAGTGGACGGGATCATGGAAGAATACAAATACATCTTCTCCTCACCCACCGAGGTACTAAAGCACTGCCAATTCAAGCATCCAATTGATCTGACCCTCGGTGCACCTTTACCTAATGGGCTAGTCTATTGTCACTCACTGATGGAGAATGACAAAATCAGGTGTCATATCCAAGAGATTCCTCAAAATGGGCACATCATAGCCATCTCCTCCCCTTGCGGAAACCTGATTGTACTGGTGCAGAAGAAGGATGAGACTTGGTGACTCTGCATTGATTATAGAGCCTTAAAAAAATAAAAGTCAAGAATCGGTACCCCATTCCTAGGATTGATGGCCTTCTTGACCAACTCAAGGGTGAAAAAATATTCAACAAGATTGACCTAAAGTCTGGATAGCACTAGGTTCCCATCAAACCAACTGATGTATGGAAGACATCCCTCAAATATAAATAAGGTCTCTTCGAATGGATGGTCATGCCCTTTGGCTTAACAAATGCACCAGCCACTTTCATAAGGTTAATGGATGATGTATTGAGACCCTTCACCAACTCCTTTGTGGTGGTATAATTGGATGACATCCTCATCTTCCACAGAACTTGTGAGAAGCACATGTGACATATTCAACAGGTTTTGAGCACTCCGCAGAAGCACAAGCTATATGTCAACTTGGAAAAATGCTCTTTTGGTATGAACATGGTCCAATACTTGGGCTACATTGTTGATGAGCATGAGGTACATGTTGATCCATATAAGATCCAAGCCATCTGTGACTGGCCAGCCCCGACCACACTAACCAAGCTTCAGATCTTCTTGGGATTGGCCAACTTCTACCGAGGGTTCATGTTGGGATTATCCCATATTGCATGGGCCATCAGCTAGGTGTCCAAGGGCGGTGGCAAAGACAATTTCATGTGGGGGAAGGAACAAAAAAGAGAATTCGATGATATGAAGCATCACTTTTGATCATCTCCAGTACTCTCCTTGCCCGATCTGTAGCAACCATTTGAGATTGACACTGATGCATATGACTATGTTGTAGGCGCAATCGTCACTCAAAACAGTCATCCGGTGGAATACCATAGTGAGACACTCTCAGATATTGTCTGAAAAATACCCCACCCATGAAAAGGAAATGTATTCCATTGTACAAGCCTATAAAAAATGGAAACATTACATTCTTAGAACGGAGAGGATCATCCACACTGATCACAAGCCTTTGTAGTTCATACCGACACAGGGGAAATTGCAGAACGACCGCCATCAGAAGTGATCCACCTACCTGCAGCAGTTCTATAAATGTGTTAAACCTTGATAGAATAGATCTATCTAAACAATAATACACACATTTTCAGAGAGAATTTTTGAAAGAAGAAGAAGGAGAGAAAGAATGAAAGAATTATCATTAACCATTGTGAATAATGAATAATTTACACATGATATACTCTGTATAACTCAATGAGTTTGATTGGAGGATAACCAATGTGCCATAGTGGTGGTATAGAGTGATATGGACACACACCAGTACTTACGGGAGTGAACTTCCACCTAGTCTAGTCTCTTAGGCAGTTACGGGAGTGAACTGCCACTTAGTTGAGTTAACTAGTCAACTGGTCTTCAGTTAAATGACTGAACAAAGAGTAGTGAGGAGTTAACTCAGGGAATCAAGGCTAATGTACCACTTTGGTGATGATATCAAGGCAAGTTCAAATTACCATGGTGATGATCCCAATGTTGCATGGTGACAAAACCAATGCCACATCTAAACTCAACTCAACTAGTCAAACTGAAGTGTCAACTGAAAGAGAATATTCTCCAGATGGAATATTCTCTCCTAAATTATAAGAGACTGGATAATGACTAATTATAACTAATAAAAAAGGAAAAACCTTAGGAAAAATAAATCCTAGGTGTGTGTGAAGTAACTCCAACACCCCCTGAACATCACTATGGTGAAAAAAAAGATTGGGTCCCGGCAACGAGGCCATGTTAGGTACCCAAGTACAAAAGATACATTGAAAAAAAAGTGAGGAAAGAGGGAAAACCTCATGGGAAAAACCCTCCCTCAAGGTACAAAGTATGTAAAAAGAATAACTACAGTTGCTAGGAAACTATGTCCTTCACTCCAAGACGACTTTGCAGAGAATGGAACTTCTTCTCAATGAATGTCTTGGTGAATATGTTTGTCATCTGTTCCACTGAAGGACAACACTGTAATTTGATGATCCTCTTGTGTACTAAGTCCCAGATGTAGTGCATGTGGATCTCGATGTGCTTCATCCTCTCCCTCTGAACTCGATCTCTGTAGGACTTTAGAGTGCTCTGGTTGTCACATCATATGATGATCGACTGATGAAACTGAATGCCCAACTCAGTGATAAAATGTTGTATCCACATAGCCTAAATGGTTATGTTAACTACTCCTCTGTACTCTGCCTCGGTTGAAGATAGGGAAATGGCAGCTTGCTTCTTGCTCGACCAACAGATAGGCCCGAAACCAAGACTGAGTGAGTAACCATATGTGGACTTGCGATCAATGTTATCGCCAGCCCAGTCGGAATAAGAAAACCCAATGAGATCTAATGTAGAGTATGCTGCATAATGAATCCCAAAGGTGATGGTGCCCTATACGTATCGAAGGATACGCTTTGCAGCTTTCCAATGTAGCTCATGTAGCTCCTGCATGAACCTAGAAGCTGCGCCAACTGCATTTGAGAGGTCTGGTCTGGAGTATGTGAGATACAACAAGCTCCCCACTAGTTGTTTGTACAGTGTGCTATCAACCAGTGGAGTCTCCCCGCCATCCTCAAGTTTGATTCCTGACAGGAAAGGAGTCAGAGCAGACTTGTAGTCTATCATGTGAAATTTCTTAAGGAGATCTTGTGCATACTTGGCCTAAGACAGTTTGATGCCTGATGAATCCTAACTGATATCGAGTCCAAGGAAGAAGTGTAGCGGACCCATGTCCGTAATAAAAAATGTAACGTCCCCACTTTGGGACATCATCACAGGGCAGAGATTTATGATGACCAGAGTAGCCAGATGGATGCTAGAGTGAGTACAGGGTATTTGAGAGGCATTGTGGGGTCCATCTTGCATTGATGATCGTACTCCATCATTATGAGCCATTCCGCACAGGTTGGCTTTGGTTTCGTTGCATTCCAACGATTTCCATGATTTTGACTATTTTGAGCTATAAGTCAATGGAATTCACTGAAGAGGTCATTTTGGGCACATTACTTGGAGGAACCTCT
>SNQJ01S0216040.1:0-15433 GCA_010110895.2 Picea sitchensis | reverse complement strand
AGAGAGAGAGAGAGAGAAAGAGAGAGAGATGTGGTGGGAATAGAGAAGGTGATATAAAGAGGGAGAAAAGATGGAGGGAGGGAAATATAAAGAAAGGGAAGAAAAGGAGAGAGAGGGAGAGTAATAGTGGGAGGAGAGGAGGGGGATAAAGGTATAGAGAGAGATAAGGGAAGAGAGGTAAGGAGAGATAGAGAGATAGATACAGAAAGAGAGAGTCAAGGGTGAAAGAGGAAAGAGAGAGAAAGGGGAGATAGAGAGAGGGGATGAGCGAGAGGGGTTTATCAATAGAGATAGGAGGGGTAGAGTGACAAAGAGGTGTGTTTAAGATAGAGAGAGGGGTGGGGGAAGAAAAGGTATTATCAAGGGAGGAAGGGTGAGAGGGGTGGGAGAGATAGGTGGAGAGAGAAACAAGGGTATAGAGGGAGGAAGGGAGAGAGTGGTGGAGGGGGGAGAGAAGGTGGGAGATATAGGGAGAGATAGGGAAGGAGGGAGATATTTCTAGAGGGTGGGAGAGAGGAGGGAGTGAGACAGAGAAGTAGAGAGAGAGAGGTAGAGAGAGAGAGAGAGAGAGAGAGAGAGAGAGAGAGAGAGAGTTGTAGGGAGGAATAGAGTGGTAGGGAGGGATATAGAGAGAGGGAGGGAGAGATAGATATATAGAGAGAGGTGGGGTGAGAGTGGTAGAGAGAGAGAGAGAGAGAGAGAGAGAGAGATGAGGGAGATGGGGATATAGAGAGAGAGACATAGAGAGTGGTTATAGAGAGGGGTAGGGGGAGAGGGTGGAGAGATAGAGGGAGATTGATGTCGAAGCATCTCCCACATCAAGCAAGCCAGTGTGGAAGAAACAGGACAGTTGGATGAGCACCAACACAAATTTTGAAAATCACCTTGGAATCTGTTGCGCGATCTTAAATGAGCCATTAAGATGAAGAGCACTTATATATTGTAAATGGACCTTGAGCCTTTAGCTCTCGTCCTTAGTAGGTAGGAGGCATTTAAAGTAGTTAATGCAGGTAGATAGAATTTAATTCTAGATTAGACTATTTGAGAGCACAAGAGGGAAATGGGATATAGACACCCTCATTTTGTATTGTAACATGATTGAATTAGAGTCAGAAGCATTGGAGCAAGAGCATGCAGAGAGCTGTGTAAGAACACCCATGTACTGATAATTGAATTAATAGAGGAGTTTGATTCAAATTCATGGTTTATGTGTTTGTTCTCTGTGTATTGATGCGGAATGATATGCTCATGAATGATTGTTTCCTGTTATACATTTGCTTTATATGCTGTGTATATGATTCCATGTTTGAATTGAAGTCTGAGAGGAAGAAGGAATGAATTTCAATTATTTCTCTATCTGAGTAAGAATTCCTGGAAGGAGTGCAGTTGAAGTGTGCGCAAAGAGTGCGTCGACGAAAATTAAGGGTTGCGTCTGAAGCTCAGATAGTTTTACTTTGTTCTCATTTCCTCGAAGTGCAGTTGGGCACAGGAGCCATGCAAGGAGTGCGTAGGCCGAGTGAAGTTCAGGGTTGTAAACCTGAGCAAGAGCTGAAGGACTGCTGCTATAGGTGTGCGTAGAGTCGAAAGGATTCAACACTTGGAGGTTCTTGAATGTCTTCCGCAAGGAGTGCGTGCAAGATTCTCTGAAAGATTCAGAGTTGGGAAAAGCTCAAGAGGTATAGTACATTTGAGGAATCATCAAAGAGAAGCACAGGGAGTTTGTTCTGTGGAGCATTCAAGAAAGCTTCATAAGTTTGCGTACAGGGGAACTAGTCTTCACAGAGGAAAACTTGCTCCTTCGCAGGAATCGCCAAAGACGGACGGACATTTGGAATTCTCCGAGGAGGATTAGTGATACCCCATGAGTCGTTTGATCTTAAGGAGGTGCAGGGGAGATACTGCAGGTATTCCCGAGAGGTTAAAATATCAGGAGGGATAGAGCCGTTGAACCAAGCTAGCTAGGGTCATTGGATCACTCGCGGAATCGCCTATCGGGATTTCGTGAGGGGAAGAGTCAAAGGTTGGACAACGAGAATTGTGAAATCACGAAGCGCGATATCTCGATGACCAAGGGAATAGTGTGGGGCCACAAGGGTTAGCAGGTAGACAATTGGCATGCCTTATTGGGTTTTCGCAGCAAGAAGTTACAATACAATAGCATCCGGATTCACGATATTGCGAACTTCGAAATGTCAATGGAGTGAAGATACTGTTGAAAAAGTCAAGTCATGAGTGCATCAGGGTCTCATCATATTAGAAGTCAGGAGTCAGTAAAGTGAGTTGTTTGATATCGTGAGTGGCAAAATCGCAATAAGAAAAGTTCCTAAATAGAAGGGAAGGTCGGTGTTGATTGTCATCGGGTCTTGGGGACTTGAGGGTACAATGCTCGACCATTGACCTCGTGAAGTTGTGAAGTCCAATCCTCTGAGTGCAGATAGGGGATCGTGCGAAAAGTATGGTGGGTGCAGATTTCCTTACAGGGAAATAGAAGAGCCTTAGAGTTCTTCGGTTCAGCAGAGAAGAGAAGATCCTGTGAGCGGACGTGCTTGCGAGCATGCTTTTGCATCAAGTGGTATCAGAGCACAGAAAGGTTCTTTTCTTTCTGTAGCAGAGAAGAACAGAATTCACCATGCCACGAAGGAGAGATAGACAGTCACCCGATCCAGAGGATAGGGAAATGCCATGAAGAAGAGGAAGGAAGATGGTTGATCCCGTCATTGAGAGACAGATGTGTGACCTACGAGCTAGACTCGAAGACATGGAGACAGCGCAAAGATGCACAGTCAGTGCAGGGGATCTGAGTGATTCCGAAGGTGAGATTGAGGCTGAACGTGAAGAAGAAGTTGCAGCCGAAGATGCATCAAACGAGCGTTTTATCAGAGCTATTGCAAGGATGGGTGCAAGAGCAAAGATGGACATTCCAGTTTAGAAAGGAAACTTGGATGCAGAGGAGCTTCTAGACTGGATTAGAGCTCTAGACACATACTTCGACTATGAATATGTCAAAGAAGATAAGAAAGTCAAGTATGTTGTCACGAGATTGAAGGGACATGCAACATTATGGTGGGATGAGCTACAAGCTGACAGACGCTACAAGGGCAAGCAGAAGATCAAGATTTGGGATTGGATGATCACGAAGATGAAGGAGAAATTCATCCCCAGAGATTATCAAATTACTTTGTTCAAGAGGATGCAAAACCTGAGACAGAAGTTGATGACAGTGAAAGAATATACTGAGGAATTCTATAAACTGAACATGAGGGCAGGTCATCAGGAGAGCGATGATGAGAAAGTTTCCAAATATATGAATGGCATAAGATATGATATCCAGGATGAGATGAGCATGGTAACCATTCGAATGGTGGAAGATACTTATTAGATGGCTCTGAAAGCTGAGGGGAAGCTGAGCCGAAAGCAGAGTCAGAGGGGCCGAGGCAGAAGTTAGCCCAGAGGCAAATCAGTTTCCCAGGATAAATATCAGAAGCCCAGGGAGGACTGGAAGAAACATCCAACTCGAATTGAGAGAGGTGGAACCTCACAGAGAGGGTAGTAATATGCTTAATAGAGAGGGCATCATAATGATCAGAAAGGAGATTATGCTGACAATAACACTTTTCCTCGTACTAGAGGTAGAGGAAGAGGAAGAGGTCGAGTAATTACATGCTTCACATGCGGGAAGAATGGGAAGAAGTCTTATGAGTGTCTAGAAACGAAGAAGGACATTGGATAATCTCACATCGCCAAAGTGTAGAGGTGGGATGTTGAGGTAGAAGATGCTAAAGGCGGAAGATCATTGATGATGCGAAAAGTCCTTTTGACACCGGAGAAGGAGGTGGAAAATTCAGTCCAAAGGACCAGACATTTCAGGACTACTTGTAAGACCAAGGATAGGGTATGCAAGGTCATTGTAGAAAGTGGTATCATGGATAATCTCATTTCTACAGAGATGGTAGAGAAGCTGGAGCTGGAGATGACTGATCATCCAAGCCCATACAGAGTTTCATGGCTACAAAAAGGACACCAGGTAACTGTCACTAAACAATGCTTGGTTGAATTCAAGATAGGAGGATATAATGATAAGATGTTGTGTGATGTCATTCCTATGGATGTTTGTCATCTATTTCTAGGTAGACCATGGCAATATGATAGGAATGTGATTCATGATGGGCAAATGAATACATACACCCTGGAGAAGAATGGGAGGACACTCATGTTTCTTTCGATCAAGGATAAGGAGGTGAAGCCGGAAGTAAGCAACAAAGTACTTCTCATGAGTGGGAAGGAACTTCTTACAGTGGTTAAGAAGAAGGAGGATCCACAGTTCATTGTGGCCAGAAAACCGAGGATTTTCTGACTAGCACAAGGGTGGGTGATTTACCAAAAGAAGTTCAAGAACTGTTGGAAGAGTTCGCTGACATCATAGTGGATGAACTACCTCGTTCGTTGCCACGGATGAGAAGTGTGAGTCATCATATTGATCTCATACTAGGAGCCATTTTACTAAACAAATCCACATACAGATTGACGTCACAAGAGAATGAAGAGGTCAAAAGACAAATCCAGGATTTATTGGACAAAGGTTTAGTCAGGGAAAGCTTGAGTCCATGTGTTATTCCAACAGTACTCAGTCTGAAGAAAGACGGAGGTTGGAGGATGTTTATTGATTCAAGGGTGATAAATAAGATAACCATCAAGTACAAGTTTCCATTGTCGAGGATGGATGATCTAATGGATTGCTTGAGCGGACAAAAGTACTTTTCAAAGATTGATTTGAAAAGCGGTTCTCATCAAATCTGCATGAGAGAAGGTGACAAATGGAAGACACCATTCAAAACCAACGAAGGGTTGTATGAATGGCTTGTTATGTAATTTGTCTTAAAAAATGCACCAAGTACCTTTATGAGGTTAATGAACGAAGTCCTAAAAGGGTTCATCGGGAAATCTGTCATTGTGTATCTAGATGACATACTAATTTTCAGCAAAACAAGGGACAAGCATCTGAAACACATGGGTATTGTGATGAAGAAACTACAGCAGGAGAAGCTGTTGATAAACATCAAGAAGTCCTCATTCATGAAGACAAAACTCATTTACTTGGGATTTGTTATTTCGGCAAATGAGTTGAGGATGGATCCAGATAAGGTGGAGGTAATCAAGAATTGGCCATCACTGAGGAATGTTTTTGAGGTGAGAATTTTTCACAGATTGGCTAGTTTCTACCAGAAGTTCAACAAGAATTTCATTGGAATTAGTGCAGCAATGATGGATACAGTGAATAAAAGACACAATTCTTTCCACTAGAATGAAGAGGCTGAAAAGAGTTTCAATCTGTTGAAGAGGAAAATTACGGAACGACCAGTTTTGGTGTTGCCAGATTTCCAGAAGACATTTCAAGTGAAATATGATGCAAGTGGATTTGCAATAGGGGCAGTCTTAAGTCAAGAAGACAAGATGATAGCATATTTCAGCAAGAATCTGAATGAGGTGAAAGTGAAGTACTCCACTTATGATAAGGAGTTTTATGCTATCATACATGCATTGAAGAAATGGAGGAATTACTTGATCCCGAAAGAGTTTGTCTTATACAGTGACAATCATGCACTGTAGTTTGTGACTCAATAGAAAAAGTTGAATCAGAGACATGTAAAATGGGTGGAATACATGAAAAATTTCACATTTGTGATTAAACATATTTCCGGTACTACTAACAAATTCGTTGATGCTTTGAGCAGGAAGTGTTTGTTGTTGCAAGAGTTCAAAGTCAAAACGTTGGGTTTTGATGATCTTAGCGACATGTACGCTAATGATCAGGATTTTAAGGAAGTGTATGAAGCAACTGAGAATCCAATTCTCAGACACAGAAGCCAATGGATAGAGTACGTGATCTAGGAAGGATTGTTATTCAGGGGCAATCAACTGTGTATTCCGAAATGCTCCATGAGGGAGAACTTGCTGAAGGAGAAACACAGTGGAGGATTGGCAGGGCACTTTGGTCATGACAAGACGTTTGCAAAGCTGAATGAGTCATATTTTTGGCCGGGAATGTGAGCAGACATCAAGAGATTTGTAGACAAGTGCAGGATTTTCCAGCATTCGAAGGGAATAAAGAAGAATGCATGGTTTTATCAACCATTACCCATACCAGAGAGGTCATGGAATACAATTAACATGGATTTTGTATTGGGGTTGCCAAGAACACAAAGAGGTGTTGATTCAATCTTTGTTGTGGTGGATATATTTTCCAAGATGGAACACTTCATTCCATGTCAGAAAACTAGTGATGCAACTCACATTGCGAACTTGTTTTTCAGGGAGGTCATTCGACTTCATGGGTTTCCGAGAAGCATAGTTTCAGATCAAGATACCAAATTCATAGGGCATTTTTGGAGGACCTTATGGAAGAAGCTGGGAACTAACTTGGAATTTAGTTCATCTTATCATCCTCAGATAGATGGACAAATAGAAGTGGTAAACAGAAGTCTGGGAGACTTGCTAAGAAGCTTGGTGACAGAGCACCATACCGAGTGGGACGACATATTGCCGCAAGAAGAGTTTGCGTATAATGACTCAGTTAATAGGAGCACAGGGCAGAGTCCATTTCAGGTTGTCTATGGAATGTAGCTGAGAGGAATTTATGAACTAATGGATTCAGAACAAACTGCGACTAGGAGCGCTAGTGTAGAAGAATTCGTAGAGGCGATGAAGGAACTTCACAGTCAAGTGAAGGAGCGGTTGCAAAATTCAAGCCAAGAGTACAATCATAGGGAAGATCAGCATAGAAGACAACTTCAATTTGAGGTTGGTGATCTGGTTTTGGCACATTTGAGGAAGGAAAGGTTCTCGAGGGGAACATATAATAAATTGAATATGAAGAAAATTGGACCATGCAGGGTATTGAAGAAAATTGGGACAAATGCTTACGAGATTGAATTACCCGATGGGATCGGAATTTCTCCCATATTCAATATATCAGATTTGTACCCATATAGAGTTGATGAAATAGAAACTGGAGATGAGCAGCGAGTGATCCAGTGGACAAAGCAGATGACAGTTGCAGATAAGCTACAGATGGGATGCATACTGGATAAGAGAGTGAGCAAGAGGACTAGGCGAAAGAAATACTTTGAGTATCTGGTCAAGTGGAAGAACCATCCAATTGAAGATGCCAGCTGGGAGACCGAAGTAGAGATATAGAAGAATGGATAGACCATGCAGGATCTCATGGATAGGATCCCATGAAAATTTTCAAGCGAGGGAGTATGATGCAGGAGCATCTCCCACATCAAGCGAGCCAGCGTAGAAGCAAAAGGACAGCTGGACGAGCGCCAACCCAAATTTTGAAAATCACTTTGCAAGTTGTTGCGCGATCTTAAATGAGCCATTAAGATGAAGTGCACTTATATATTGTAAATGGACCTTGAGCCTTTAGCTCTCATCCTTAGTAGGTAGGAGGAATTTAAAGTAGTTAATGCAGGAAGATAGAATTTAATTCTAGATTAGACTGTTTGAGAGCGCAAGAGGGAAACGGTATATAGACACCCTCATTTTGTATAGTAACATGATTGAATTAGAGTCAGAAGCATTGGAGCAAGAGCATGCAGAGATCTGTGTAAGAACACCCATGTACTGATAATTGAATTAATAGAGGAGTTTGATTCAAATTCATGGTTTTTGTGTTTGTTCTCTGTGTATTGATGCTGAATGATATGCTCATGAATGTTTGTTTCCTGTTATATGTTTTATTTATATGTTGTGTATATGATTTCATGTTTGAATTGAAGTTTGAGAGGAATAAGGAATGAGTTTCAATTGTTTCTCTATCCGAGTAAGAATTCCTGCAAGGAGTGCAGTTGAAGTGTCCGCAAGGAGTGCGTCGACGAAAATTCAGGGTTGCGTCTCTGAAGCTCAGATAGTTTTACTTTGTTCTAATTTCCTCAAAGTGCAGTTGGGCAAAGGAGCCATGAAAGGAGTGCGTAGGCCGAGTGAATTTCATGATTGCAAACCTGAGCAAGAGCTGAAGGACTACTGCTGCAGGTGTGTGCAGAGTCGAAAGGATTCAACACTTGGAGGTTCTTGAATGTCTGCCGCAAGGAGTGCGTGAAAGATTCTCTGAAATATTTAGAGTTGGGAAAATATTAGGAGGTATAGGACCTTTGAGGAATCATCAAAGAGAAGCATATGGAGTTTTTGCTGTGGATCATTCAAGAAAGCTTCGTAAGTTTGCATACAGGGGAACTAGTCTTCATGGAGGAAAACTTAGTCCTTCGCAGGAATCACCAAAGACGGACGAACATTTGGAATTCTTCGAGGAGGATTCGCGATACCCCGTGAGTCATCAGATCTTAATGAGGTGCAGGGGAGATACTACAGGTATTCCCGAGAGGTTAAAAGATCAGGAGGGATAGAGCCGTTGAACCAAGCCATCCAGGGCTGTTGGATCACTCGCGGAATCACCTATCGGGATTTCATGAGGGGAAGATTCAAAGGTTGGGAAACGAGAATTGTGAAATCGCGAAGCGTGATATCTCGATGACCAAGGGAATAATTTGGGGCCACAAGGGTTAGCAGGTAGATAGTTGGCACGCCTTATCGAGTTTTCGCAGTGAGAAGTTACGATACAATAACATCCGGATTCATGATATTGCAAACTCCGAAATGTCGATCGAGTGAAGAGACCATTGAAAAAGTCAAATCACGAGCGCCTCAGGGTCTCAGCATATCAGAAGTCGGGAGTCGGTAAAGTGAGTTGTTTGATATCGCGAGTGGCAAAATCGCGATAAGAAAAGTTTCAAAATAGAAGCGAAGGTCGATGTTGATTGTCGTCAGGTCTCGGGGACTCAAGGGTACAATGCTCGACCATTGACCTCGTGAAGTTGTGAATTCCAATCCTTTGAGTGCAGATAGGGGATCGTGCAAAAAGTACAGTGGGTGCAGATTTCCCAACAGGGAAATAGAAGAGCCTTAGAGTTCTTCGGTTCAGTAGAGAAGAGAAGATCCTGTGAGTGAACGTGCTTGCGAGCGCGCTTCTGCATCAAGTGGTATCAGAGCACAGAAAGGTTCTTTTCTTTCTGTACCAGAGAAGAAGAGAGTTCGCCATGCCGCCAAGGAGAGATAGACAGTCACCCGATCCAGAGGATAGGGAAATGTTGTGAAGAAGAGGCAGGAAGATGGTTGATCCCATCATGGAGAGACAGATGCGTGACCTACGAGCTAGAATCGAAGACATGGAGACAACGCAAAGACACACAGTCAGTGCAGGGGACTTGAGTGATTCCGAAAGCGAGATTGAGGCTGAATGTGAAGAAGAAGTTGCAGCCGAAGATGCATCAAACGAGCATTTTATCAGATCTATTGCAAGGATGAGTGCATAGGTATAGGACCTTCATGAAATCATCAAAGAGAATCACAGGGAGTTTGTTCCGTGAAGCGTTCAAGCAAGCGTTGTAAGTTTGTGAATAGGGGAACTAGTCTTCACGGAGGAAAACTTGGTCCTTCACAGGAATCGCCAAAGACGGACGGACGGTTGGAATTCTTCGAGGAGGATTCACGATACCCCTTGAGTCATCAGATATTAAGGAGTTGCAGGGGAGATACTATAGTTATTCTCAGAGGTTAAAATCTCAAGAGCGATGGAGCCATTGAACCAAGCCAGCCAAGGCTGTTGGATCACTCACAGAATCATCTATCTGGATTTTGTGAGGGGAAGAGTCGAAGGTTGGGCAACGAGAATTGTGAAATCGTGAAGCGCAATATCCCAACAGCCAAGGGAATAGTGTGGGGCCACACGGGTTAGCAGGTAGACAGTTGACACGCCTTATCGGGTTTTTGCAGTGAGAAGTCCCAATACAATAGCATCCGGATTCACGATATTGCGAATTCTGAAATGTCGATGGAGTGAAGAGACCGTTAAAAAAGTCAACTCATGAGCGCATTGGGGTTTCGGCATATTGAAAGTCAGGAGTCAGTAAAGTGATTTGTTTGATATCGTGAGTGGTGAAATCGTGATAAGAAAAGTTCTGAAATAGAAGGGAAGGTCAGCGTTGATTGTTGTCGGGTCTCGGGGACTCGAGTGTACAATGCTCGACCATTGACCTCACGAAGTCGCGAATTCTGATCCTCCAAGTGCAGACAGGGGATTGCATGAAAAGTTCTGTGGGTGCAAATTTCTCGACAGGGAAATAGAAGAGCCTTAGAGTTCTCCGGGTCAGTAGATAAGAGAAGATCCTGTGAGCAGACGTGCTTGCGTGTGCGCTTATGCATCAGAGAGGGATAGTGGGAGGTGGGAGAAATGTATATATAGAGAGATAATTAGAGAGAGAGAGAGAGTCAGGGGTTAAATAGGTAGGAGAGAGTGAGGGAATATAGAGAGAGGGGAGAGGGGAGAGGGTTTGATCAAGAGATATGGGATGGTTAGACATCCATGCGGTGGGAAAGGGAGTATCAAGAGAGGAAGGGTGAGAGGGGTGGGAGAGAGAGGTGGAGAGAGAAATGAGGGTATAAAGGGAGGAAGGGAGAGAGTGGTGGAGGGGGGAGACAAGGTGGGAGGTATAGGGAGAGAGAGGGAAGGGGATGGAAATTTATAATTGATAAGAGATATGTGGGGAGGGTGAGAGAGAAGGGTAGAGGGAGTGGGATAGAGAGAGAGAGAGAGGGAGAGAGAGAGAGAGAGAGAGAAAGAAGGGGGATACAACCCTCCTTTTCATATCCATATACTTTCATTATTGGCAATACCCAAATGAAGATTCATGCAACCAATGTTATATCCCTTAGTATTCCATATCTATCTAGAGGGATTGTTGGTGGAGATCATATGGACCACACGAAACTATAGAAGGTTTCCATGGATCGATGTGAAATTATCAAACATAGGTACCACTTTTCAATATGTAGTATGTCTTTGCATTTAACTATTGTTAGTAATAGTATATCTATAAGTGAAACATATTTTGGGAGTCCTTTCAGTGAAATCATTGTAATAAATTATCCCATCTCACCATTGGTGAGTTCAAGGTTATCAAGTTATCTAGAAGTGGATACAAGCATTTCTCGAATATTGAATGAGAATAGATTATATAATGTAGTGAGATTCAAGAGAGAAACATTAATGGGGAAATCTTGTAGAGAGAGACTCAACTTGCTGATTTTCTGAGCAAGCATTGATGAAACTAACCCCCAAGGCCTTGCAATTGGATTCATATAGCAGCTTGGCTAAACCCTGCCCTTTAACAAACTTAGTGGGCTTTATCTCCAGGTCAAACTCAAGGATCTTGGCAATCCATTTACCTCTTCTCCCATATATGTCAGGTTGTATAAGGATGTCTTTCACAGAGGCTGAAGGAACGTATGTAGTTACCCTTGATTGCAAGACATAGACTCTAAAATCTTTTAAGATCTTTCACCAAGGCATAGGCCTGCTTCTCCATGATCTCATACCTGATTTATTCATCTCTTAATGACTTACTAAGGATGGAAATAGGTTTCTCTCTCCCTTCATCATTTTTCTTCAATAAGACCACTGCTACTGTATCAAAAGAAGTGAAAGAAAAAACTAGAAATCCTTGGAATAATCAGGACTGATCAGCACAGGTGCCTCAGTCAATGCCTTTTTTATTTGGACAAAATATTCCCTAGGTTCAACAATCCATTTTACTTCATTTCCCTTTCTGAGCATGGCTGTGATGTGTTTCACCAACTCAACAAAATTTGAGACGAACCTCCTCATAAAGTTTATCTTCCCTAAAAAATCCTAGACTTCCTTTCTAGACCTGGGAAGTGATAGGGTCTGAATTTCCTATACTCTGCTAGGATCAATTCTCACTCCCTCTACTGATACTATATGGCCTAACAACTTCCCCTCCTTCATAGAAAAATAATATTTCTTGGGATTTAAGGAAAGGTCAAACCTCCGACATTTAAAGAAAACTTTTCTCAAGTGACAACAGTGCTCTATATCAGACCTGGAGAAGACTGTGATGTCATCCAGATAAATCATCACAAACTGATCTTTTTCCCCGATGAAGGTTATGTCCATGTCTTGCTGAAATGTTGCTCCTACATTCATTAATCCAAAAGGAATTTTGGCATACATGAATGTGCCCCAAGGAGTGGTGAAGGCTGTTTTTTTTTTCTGTCCTCAGTCATGAATGATATCTGATTATAGCCAGAAAAACCATCAATCGTGGATATCCTAGATGCACTAGTTACCCTCTGCAATATGTGTTCCATGTTGGGCAAGGGATAGTTGTCTTTCTTTGAGCTCTTGTTCAGGTTCCTGAAATCAACACAGAGCCTGATTTCTCCACTTTTCTTCCTCACTGGGACCAAATTGGCTACCCACTCAGAATATCTCAAGGGGATGATGATTTGGGCATCTAACAACTTCTTCACTTCTCTCTCCATGACAGGAAACAACATGGGATTTATCTGTCTTAGCTTCTTCCTAAATGGCTTAGCCTCTTCCTTCAGTGGGATCTTGTGTTCAATGACATATGTGTCATATGTCTTGAGGTCTTCATAGGTCCATGAAAATACATCAACAAATTCTCTTAATAACTTGGTATATTCGTCCCTCTGTTCTTTGGTCAAACTGCTTGACAACTTGACAAAGTTAGGCTCCTCCCGTGTGCCGATGTTGCACTCTGTTGTATCAACATCTCAATTTGAAAACCTACCCTTTACTGCCACATCATTTCCATCGAACAGTGTTTCTAAATGGACTAGTCCCTTTGGAATGTGATTGCTAGGCAAATGAATAATATGGTGATTAGCAATTTTATTTAAAAATATCTCAGGGTGAGGGCGAATTTTGAGATCAAGATCCTGATCAATGTGTGATGCAGAAAATTCATCGACAGACAGAAGAATTTTTTTGATTTCAAGATCATCTTCAAATACCTTCCAAAGCTTGATATTGTCCTGGACAGATGGCCTATATCTTATCTCAACATCATATTTGATCTTAGGTGGTAGAGGGATCTTGAACAGACTAGCTGAGACAGCTAAGGAATTGGCCAAAGTATTTTCCTCTCTTGGAATAAAAGAAATGTTGAAAGATGAGAAGAAATTATCAATCAGGTCCCACACCTCATTTCTATAACCCCTGAGTTGAGGAAGCTTAGCCTGATAAGCATTTCTGACTTGTTGGATTATCAACTCAACATCTTTGAACACTGCTACCTCCTCAATTCCCATTTCTTTTGTAGCCCTTAAACACAGAACAAGAGCTTCATATTCTGCCACATTATTGGTAGCTTCAAATTTTAGCTTGTATGATAGGGATATGGTTTCCTGACAAGGCAACACAAAAACCACTCCAGTGCCAGTGCCTTCGCTAGAAGAAGCTCCATCAAAGAACATCTTCCAAACAGAGGTGGTTGGAGGAGGTATCTCATGATTAAATATGGGTTGCTTTCTGGTTTGAAAAGGGGCTTCAGGAGTATCAGCAAGCTGCAATAAACTAGACCCCAAATTAGTGTCAAGTGCAAAGATATGATGATTGGTGGGGTCTGCTTCATCACAAACAATGTAGTCCAGTTGAGGTTCTCTGTACAACCTCGCGTGTTCCCCTCCAAAGACTGGAATGGTGGCATATGTGAGATCCATCTATAATGTTCCTCCAAGATTTTTAATCCAAGATCTTGACAACAGCATGCCAAACTTGGGGGGAACATTAGCTACTACAGTGTCCATGACCACACTCTACATTGGCAGCTAAAATAAAGAAACCACCAAGTATTTTATGACTCTGAGGCATTGCACCCTCCTTGAATCAAAAGAGTAAAAATCGTGATAAGCCTTTGTCACTTCCAGTCCCAATTCTTCCATGACTATTTTGGGCATAAGGTTGTGGGAAGCTCTTGAATCCATGAGGCAATTATGTAGCACCTTATCATGTATGTTGAGGGATGTGTAGAAGGGAGGGGGTGAATAATATCTTTATTGTACCATGGGACCTAGGATGACTACTGGATTTTCATCTTGAAGATTTACTTAGTGTGTGGAAGGCTGGGGGGACTCAGATTGTAGCAGTTTGGAGAGGGACATTTTGAAATCTTCATTTTTAACTAGTTCTGAGAGGGGTACAGGAATTCTAATATTTTGAATTTCGTGCTCAAAAAAAAAGGGGGAAAGAGGATTAGGAGATTCCCTTACCTCAGAGGCAGGTTCTTTGGTTGTTGGAGAAGTATTCTGAGTTTTCTTTTTTTTAGTAGTGATTGTTGCAGGTTTAACAGGCCTTTCCGCTATGAGGGGTTGATCATGGCTATCAAAATTCCCTTATTTCTTCTTTGACCTAAGATGATATCTGTTAAGAATGTTTTTGGCCTTTTCCCCTTGACCCAAATCATTGATTTGGATGTTCTTAATGGATTCTTCATATGCAGATTGAGTCAAATGGAAAAAAGGGAAAGTGTCTTCAATACAGTGAATTTCAGGGTTAAGCTCATCTATCTCCTCTCCTTCCTCATGAGAAATTAGGTTATTTTGGAGAGGGGTTTGAATCCTCTGATCATCTCTGTCTTTTCTCCTTTTTTCCCTTGGCAAATCCTGTCGCACATTGTTGCTAGGCCTCCTGAAGCCTCTGTTATCAGTATTTTGGGGATTTATGTACATGGGCTTCCCTTATAACTCCCACCTTTCCATTCTAGCCAAAAGTGATTTTAGCACTTTAGTTACCTCGTCCATATGAAGGGGAAGGGGAGAGGAAATAGATGGGGAGGCTTCAGGTCTCTTCCTAGATATGTCTCTATCAGCCTTATTCTTGAGTCGGTCAACAATCAATATGTTAGATTCTACTTCCACGGCTACATTCTGCATGTGAGATAGAGTAGTTGCTCTCTTTTCCCTCAACAGGAGGTAGAAATAGAGATCAAAAGTGCTAGCATAAGTGATTTTAGCAGAGGCTTCTAAGGGCTTTATCTCAGCGGGGATCTTATTGTACATTTTATTGAATCTCTTGGAGAAGTCAAAGATAGACTCTCCTTCCTGTCTCTTCAAAGACCCAAACTCTGTCATGTAATACATGAAGTCTTTTTTGTCTCCCCACTGTCTCAAAAAGGCATTATCCAAAGCCTCAATCCCATCAATATATCTAGGAGGTAGGGCTCTAAACCACTTTCTAGCCTCGCTTTCAAGGCTATGGATGAAAATCCTCATCCATACGTCTGCAACTCTGCATCTCACGCGCAGATGAGCCCATGCGCTAAACCTCGTGCAACTCTGCGACTCACGCTTACCCAATGACCGTCGATCTTCTCCATCTATGGATCCTCGCTGTTGAAAACAAAATGTCCGCTCGCTTGATTTTAAGCCCGAAATGGACTTCTTCTATGTGATGTGCTTGGCGCTCATGCCTGCGGCCTTTGAATAAAATGCATTTCATGGTTTTTTAAACCCCATTTCTACACATTTACACCAAGGGTCTAAAATCAGAGAG
>SNQJ01S0216039.1:0-15535 GCA_010110895.2 Picea sitchensis | reverse complement strand
GGGAAAGGGATGTCGGCCCATGGGTTTACCCATGCTTAGGCCCACTGTTGTATGTATAAATAGATGTATAGGAGAAGTAAGTAAAAGAGGAGAAGGGGGGGAGAAGAGTAGTAGAGTGTGATCTATGTGATCAAAGAGTTGGGAGTTGTGCTAAGTGCTGGTAATGATTGTAAATGCTTTGTGCATACTGTAAGAGACTAAGTGAAGGATATTGTAGAAGGCTCTGTGATTTTAGCGGAAGGAAGAAGGATCTAGTGAGTTGCGCAGATCTTCTTTCTTATGCTAAGAGGGATTTGGATGGCTCTGTGCTGTAACCTGATTAACTGAAGCTAATAAAGAAGAAGACTCTATGGATGTAGCCCTAGGGTGGAGGTGAACCACAATAATCTCTATGTTGTTCTTTGTGCCTCGACTTGATGTGTTTGTCTCTTCCTTTGCTAAGTGCTTTGATGTGTTTAGATAGATCTATTTATGCTGTTTGCTTCTGAGATATGAATGAATGTTAGATCTGGTATGTAAGATGCTTAGTGCTTGATCTGCCGAATCTAATCTATCTTGTTGTGGCTAAGTGTTGAATTATCTTAGATCTAAGTACATACTACGATGCTCTGTGCTATCTGTGAAGTATCATAAGGGTTGAATATTGATGAATAATCTATGCTAGGTGATTTCTAAGTGTTATAATCATAGATCTGTGTCTCAACTAAGGTTGCAGACTCCTGAGTCTTACAACCACCCCCGCCTCTACCTCGGGTGAGACTTCATATGCTTCGCAGGTGTTGCCAAAAGGGCCGATAGTTAGGGTTTTGTTGGTGTGCTATTGTAGCATTGAACCCTAGGTTTTCCTCTGTGCCAACATGTGGGTCACATAACTTTGTTCCAATCCATCACAATGATCAAGTAATGTAGGCACACCATCTGTTTGATACTTCATGCATCCTTTTCTTACAATGTTCCAGACCTTCCTATGAATCTGATGCACATGAGCTAATGCTTGTCCAACTTAGGGCACCATATGTAGTCAGATTAATGTATTCATCCATTCACACAGTCATATTATATAGGTTATCAATTTCATTCCCTTTTTCTTGCTCGATATATGTCTTTCCTTTTGTCTGATCCAACGGTGCAGTAACCTTCAAGTCCCCTACTTCAAATATAATTTCCCTTTTCTTTAGATTAATAGTTTCCCGATTTTGAAAGGCCCATTCATGCCCCATTAGCATTGGGTATGGCTGAATATTATCCAAAATATCAATGACCTAGAAATATTCTATACTCCGCACCCCATCTATATTCACAGGTACCACTAACAATCAACCAATCGGTACTATCTTGTGTTGGTTCACCAATCTTAACTGGACGGAAGACAAAATCAATTTTCGCTTCCCCATCATTTCCCATATTTTCTTTGACAAAACATTTACATCAGAACCCAAGTCTAAAATGACCTAGTCCATGTCAAAATCCCCAATATGAGCACTTAATCTAAACTCACTGCTCATCCTAGTTTTGCATAGTACCTGAATTACTACCCTCTACGCGGTGTGGAAATCCCTTTCTTGCACGCAATGATCAATCATTTTGTGCAATGCATTCAATGCAGTTTCATCTTTCATCAATGCTAAGCAACTTCTTAGAAATTGTTTCAAAGGAATTACCTTTTCAAGGGGCCTTTTTAGGGTATCATGATCATAGATCAAAGGCATGTCAACCACAAGGGTTGCAGATTATTTTGATAGTATCCAATCTGGTCTAAGTATCTCTTTCCTTGTCCATTGATATGTCTCTTTTTATCACTGTGGGTCAAATATTGGCATAGTTCCTGCTGATTCCCTCACCCATTTCTCACTCTTCCTCCCTCCATTTGTCGTGTCAACCTCTGTCCTATTTCCTCCGCACGTGACAACTGCTATTTTGGGTCCTTCATAATGTATATTTGTTGATATCATTTTTACATTCTGATTCGAGTTTTGTTTTTGATTCCCTCTTTATTGCCACTTTTCAATTAATTGAGGACAATCTTCTATCGCATGCTCTAGTGCTCTACAATACGTGCATGTTGTACAAGGATTTGGGCAGTCATGAGCCAAGTGTCCCAGTTGATTCTAGTTGTAGCAGATTATTGGTCCTCTACCGAAACCTCCTCTGCCTCGACCTCTTCCAAACCCTCCTCAGCCTCCTAGATTAAATCCTCTCTAATTATTATACTATGGACCACCTCCTTCTTTCGCGGAATTTTCCTCCTGAATTCTATACATATATAAAGTGAACTCTCTCATAAAATCGAATGCGCGACAGTCCTTCTCTTTGTGCCCTACTGACTTGCAAAAGTTAAAAAATAAATTCCTTGGCGTACTATGGTATTTCTACAACAATGGGAAATTAGGTGGACGATGTCCCCAATTCTTTAATATTTCACAGTAACCCCCTCCTGGTAATGGGTTCGATGCTCTAGTTGTCAAATACTTCACAAAGGATGGGCATTCGTCCTTATGGTGGCATTTAGTCCTACACTTTCTACACCATACTTGTTCCCACTTCTCTTTTCCTTTTATCAGTTCTTCCAATTGAATTGTTAAGGAAACTATCTGTGTCTGGACTTGATCCATTCCACCACCATATCCTACGAGAGATGCTTCCAAATTCATTGCAATATACAAAGCTTTAGGATGTGACAAAACCTTCTATTGTATTAATGGGCAACGAATGTGTGGGAATAGTCCTGCAATAAACCATTATCTATGTTGTTGATTAGGAATTTGAAATGTCAACCTACCCATCAAATATTTAAATCTTTGATCATAGTCCCACACTAACTCAGTCTGCACTTGTTTGATTTCCTTCAATTTTGTAATTTACTACGACTCCGACTTTGGGTTCTTGAACTCTTTCAATAATACTTGTCGAATTTATGTCAGTGTCCTTGCTTGACCTGTTGGTGTAGTACTCTAGAGTTTCATGTGCTATACTCATGCGGCCTCTAAAGGTTGTTTCCAACTGCACAATATTTGTGGCCTCATCCTGGACATTGTTCTAACCCTACCATGGTGTTTTGTGTAGTACCTCCCCCTGGTGATGATGGATGACTATGACTTGAAATACTACTTCCACTGCTCTGGCTACTACTACTCTATCTTCCTTCGCTAACTATAAGTGCTTTCGACAAATCCTCAAATTTTATCTTAGATCTAGGTGATGCACACAGGGTGGTGGAATCGACACAGGATATAGTCTGGGTAGGAATTAATGTCTCTTCTATTATATGACTGAACTGAGAATCCTCTTCCTCTCCTTCGGTGTGTGATATTTCTACGATCTGGACTATTTCACATGGAAGTCTCCTCTAATACTCATTGCATGACTCTCCTTCCTCAATGCCAGTCTTCAACCTCTTGTACCTTCTTCCACTAGAAAGTACTCCAAACTTGAGTTCTTCTTATGGTATACCTTGTTTCTCTGCATCCTCAGTCCCTCCCTTCCTTAGTCATTTCTTTATTTATTCCTTCCTACCTTTAGACTATCCCCTGGTCATCCCCCAGAACCCTATGAGTGCGAAACCCCTTAGAAATCAAACTCCATTGTCATCACACAGTTGTCGCACAATAACATCTTTATCTAGGTACCCAATGCATTCATAAACCTTCCACTCAAACCTTTAAAGAAATCCCTATTTGTGACACTATGATTGGGTACAATCTACTGCAAACTATGTAATATAACCCCCCACTATGATATTCAACCAGAAATCGATTGTGCAATAAGTAGTATTACTTATAGAACTTAATTGTCTTACAAACTCAGGGGTCCAGTTCCTCAGCATTGTAGTACAATATCTTCTGGTATTCTCCATTAATATTTCTAACCATTTAGTCAAAATAATTGGAAATTCACCATAGAAAATCTCATGCAACTTTGTAAACACATAATTTTGCAACCATTGTTCATCTCTCATATGAGGGTTTCTATTCTCTCCTTGACCAAATTCATGTTCTTTCCTTTCCATCCATTCAACAATCTCTTTCTTATTCGGCCTCCAAAACATTCCTTCAATTACAGATTATGTGTCTCGAAAATGAAACCATTTGTCGATGTGCGACTATAAGACCCTAGGTTCAATTTATTCAACCAAAAAAACCCTTTAGATACCATCCATTTTGGCATCACTTGCATGCAAGTTAAGTTTCACCCGAGGCATCTACAGGCTGCAGGAACCAAGTTTTTGCAGGGACGAGGGGATGTGAAGTTATCACCATATCCATTACTATTTATCCACCGCGTGCACAATATCTTTATTCATATCCTTTGATTAGTTAACAAACTCTATTATGCATAATCCTTATAACATAGATTGAAACATAAGTAAGCCATTGTATCATTCATTATTACCGCGCATCAATCATATAGTAAACAAATATATACTATTCATGCATAAACATAAGATACATGAACAATCACATCAACACAACACATAGAGACATATTTTAACGTGGTTCACCCAATCCTTTGGATACTTCCACAACAAGTGGATTCTATATTAGTCTTCATGAAATGATTATCTTAGGCATGCACACTGAGCTCACAATAGATACATCATAGTATAGTTCTCCATCCTCAATCTAGCCTAGCCACTCTGCAGTGTACACCTCTCTCTCTGCAAAACCTCTCCAAAAACTCCAGAAATGATTCTCACTCATACATAACCTAATCTCTTACTCTCAACATCCTAATCTCTCTTTTTCATCATCCTATTCTTTACCAACCCATTACATATTTATACATAGATTTAAGGCTCAGAATTTATCCGAAAACCCTAATATGTCCTAGTTGTTTTCCTTGTTTTTCACTAGCATGTTTCTTTTCCTTGTTTTGCGTCTGCATGCTTCTTTTCCTTATTTTGTTCTTGCATGTTTCTTTTGCATTCCTAACTATTGTTCTTCCTTCTTTTTTGCGTGCTTTGACCCCGCAAATTTCTCCCTTTTCTTCTCTTGTGTGTGCTCTTCCAAAATTAGTTATTAAAAATGCATGTTCAACATGGATTAAAACTATGGATATTACATTCCCCTCCCCCTTGTTTGTTTTTTCACGGTTCTAAGTGCACAACACCCTACATGTGTACATTCATTTTACAATTCTACTTTGAGAAAGCCTTCAACTCAAAGTTCAAGAGTAAGAGGAGATCAATTTATTAACATAGGATGTGGTAATCACAATCAATAAGCTTGTAGAGGACAAGGTAGAGGACGAAGTCAAGGTAGAGACAACAATCAAAGAAGAGGAAGCGGTCAAGGATGAGGAAATGAAAATTTTCAATGAGGATCAAACAACTTCAGGAGAGGTCAGTAAAAAATATCTCAAAATCGCAATAATCAGTATGGAAGAGGCAAAGACTTCAGTCAGGTTGTGTGTAGATGATGCAACAAAATTGGTCATTATGTAGATTATTGTCGCACTCCAATCGAGAAAATTCCAAAGTTTAACCAACAATCAATTTCGGCATAGTATGTTGATGATCAAGTGGATGATGCTTAAAAATATGTTTTTACTACACTTCAACATTCAAAATAAACAACCTTATAAGTTTCTCATTATTCTCTTAAAAGTGACTATGAAGATGCTTGGATTTTAGATACTAGAGCTACTCAACACACACCTTATGATTTTAGATTTCAGCTAAATTTGATATTTTTGGTTGATGATATGGGACACACACAAGGACCTTATGGAAAAGGTTCAGTGAAATTTTATTTTCCTAAAACTGGAGAGAAAATGATCTGGAATGTTTCATATGTACCAACATTCAAGAATAATTTGTTATCCTTGGTGACGATTCGACAAGCAGGGCATCCAGTCATCATGGAAGACAATTGGGTGAAAAAAAAATCTACCAAACATATTTTGAAGACTGTAATGATGATATATGAATATGGAAATATTCTTAGGATGAAAGGAAAAGTCATTTCTCGAAAGAAATATTTTATGGGAGCTGTGGATTCAACGACTTCACCAATAAGGTTATGGCATGTACAATACAAAAATTTGAATTTTGAAAGTCTCTCTCAACTTCAAAAATAGGGAATGGTATAAGGACTTCCAACTTTTAAGAAGAAAAATGCAAGATGTGAAGCTTGCATTTATGGAAAACATAATAGAGAGACATTTCCAACAAGTTCATGGCATGCAAATAGATGTTTGCAACTTGTTCATAGTGATCTTTTTGGACCCCTAGATATTTCTTTAGGTGGATGTAAATATTTTCTACTCTTCATTGATGATTATAGTAAAATGAATTGGGTTTATTTTTTAAATTCAAAGTCATAAACCTTTGAAAGGTTCAAGGTTTTTTTACCTCTAGTTGAAAATGAAGTGAAGGAAATGATTGGCACATTACATATTGATAATAGAGGGGATTCAATTCCAATGAATTCCAAACTTTTTGTAGTAAAAAGGAAATCAAAAGGCAATTGAAAATTGTGTATACTCCTCTGCAGAATGGAGTAACAGAAATAATGAATCACACTTTGTTAGGAATGGCTAGATACACGTTAACCTTCAAAAATTTAAGTCTCTCATACTAGGCTGAAGCAGTTCATATTGTCGTTAACTTAAGGAATCAATACCACACTGCTTCTTTGGATGGAATCACACCATATGAAGCATGGTATGGATTCAAGCCTCAAATTGAACATATTCAAGTTTTTGGTTTTGTATGTTATGCATTAGTTCCTAAAGAAAAATTAACTAAGTTAGATTCACGAAGTGTGAAATGTATCTTGCTTGGATATTCTGATGAGAAGAAGGGATATCACCTTTTATGTGATGACAAATTCATTGTCAGTCGAGATGTTATATTTTATGAAACAAAAATAAAGAGTTCTATAGAAATAGAACGCCTTCTTGAAAAATTGGACAACCAAGTTGATAAAGAGAAACAAAGGATGGATAATCAACCAATTCAACAACGTTGTCTTGAAATTGATAGGACTTCTTCAGAACATGCAAATTATTCATCAAGTTTACCTTTTTCTTTATCACAAATTTCATCACAAAGTTCATCTGAATCTTCATCTAGTAGTTCATTAGAAGATGACAATCCACCTCTAAATACTTTAGAGGAAAGAAGAGCTCCCGTCTTTATAAATACTATCATTAATAATGGTGATAATTCATATCCCCAAATGAGTTAGGATCAACTCCCTAAGTGGGATATTCAACTTTTGAAAGATGTTAGACCTAATGAATGAAACAAACCAAGTACAAGAAGTTTGGACAAGAAAAAAAAAGGTTTTCCTTAATAACAAATGATTTTAATGAGCCCTCATCTTTCAAAGAGGCAGTATAACATGACGAATGGAAAAAATCAATGGTTGATGAGTATAAAGCAGTGATAGAGAATGAGACTTGCAAAAGTGTTGATTTTCCTCCATATGTTAAACCCATCGAATCCAAGTGGGTTTATCACATCAAGTATAATCCAGCCGGAATGATAGACAAGTATAAGGCACAACTTGTAGCCAAGGGTTTTGCACAACATGAAGGTATTGATCACGAAGAAACTTTTTCTCCAACAACAAAGTGGAACACAAACTAAATGATACTTTCATTACCAGCTAAAAAAGGATGGAAATTACATTAGATGGATTTCAAAAGAGCCTTCCTCAATGGATATTTGTAGGAAGAAGTATATATGACTCAAACTCCTTTTTTTTAGCTTAAAGGAAAAGAACGAAAAGTTTGTAATTTAATCAAGGTGTTGTATGGCTTGAAACAAGCCCCCAGAGCTTGGTATGCCAAAATGGATGAGTATCTTCGCACATCTGACTTTCAATGAAGTGAATATGATGATACCCTATATATGTGCCTACAAGGGAAAAATATGGCAATTTTAGTCATGTGTGTTGATGACTTTATCATTATTCACAACAATGATGATCATATTTTTCAGGTAAAAATGAAATTACAAGTTGGATTCAAGATGACAGATTTGGGATTACTTCACTACTATTTTGGAGTTGAAGTATTTCAACATTCAAACAAAATTTTCATTAATCAATGCAATTATTCATATGATTTATTAAAAATATTTGACATGACATATTTCAAATCCGTTCTCACCCCAATGGAACAAAATTTAAAACTTTCAAAACTTGAAGGGGGGGGGGATTGGTAAACAACACTAGTTACAGGCAGTTGATTGGTAGATTGATTTATTTGACCACCACTCGTCCAAAATTATCATATGTAGTCAATATTGTCTCAACGTTTATGTAGGAACCAAGGTAAATCCACTGTAATGCAACAAAAAGGGTCCTTAAATATATTCAAGGTACGAAATATTATGGTCTTCTATACAAGAAGAATACAAAATTTGTACTTGTTGGATATTCAAATGCAGATTTTGCTCGAAGTCTTGATGATAGGGAATCAACATTAGGTTATTTGATGAATATGGGATCAATGCTAATTTATTGGAGTTGAAAGAAGAAGAATACTATAGCAAATTCTTCTACAGAAGCATAATATATATCATCATGGGAAGTAATATGTGAAATAGTTTGGTTACGTAGAGTTTTACGGAATTTGATAATTTCTCAGACAAAAGTTACTTCACTGTTAATTGATAGTCATCATGGGAAGTAAACTTTATAAAAATTCAGTTTTCCATAAAAAAACAAAGCATGTCGACACAAAGTATCATTACACTGGGACACTCATTGCAAAGGGCATCATCAAACCAGTATATTGTCCTTCAGAAGATTAGATCTTAGATATTTTGACAAAACCACTTAGCAGGATCAAATTTACTAAGTTTAGAGAAGAACTTGGTATTTTTTCCAATGTACTTTTGGATCAAAGGGGGGAAATGTTAGATATTATGATCCTAAAGTACTTAGTATAATATTATTTTATTATAATTAGTTTTTTCTAGAATTATTTAGTTAGATTAGATAATGATTCTATAAAAGAGTCGCTTCTTAGAAGAAACATAATGGGAAATTGTTATAATATTTATTTAATGTACATGGACACTTTTCATACTCACATAATTATGTGATAATATGTCCATACCAAAATTTATCTTAGAAATAGTACTTGCTTCTGTAAGGAAGACGTCTTCACTGACTTGTTTCTTCTTCCCAAAAATTTTATCTTGTTGAGCTAATAGTTCACTCAATTGATCAAATGTGATCTTATCTAACTTTCCCATCAACTACAAAGTTTCAAAAAAATGTTTATAAGAAGACAAAAACCCCGCAATCAAGATCGTTGTCATCAAGATATCATCCACGATAGTAAATCCATCCTTAGATATATCTTGTTTGGTGTTCTTTAGTATGAAAATATACTCAAGCACATCTCCACCTTTGGTAAATTTTTGTTGAAGTAGTTTCAATTGAAGGTCAACCCTTTTTGTTTCGGGTTGAGTTTTAAACATGCACTTAAATGTTTTTCCATGCAGACCATGCATCAAAGGCATTTTCAATGTGAACATACATTTCTTCATTTACAGATGACTTAATTAATGCTAATTCATTTTCATCTTTTGGGTCCCATTTATCTAGTGATGTTGCGTCAATGGGTTTAGTTGGTTTCACATCACCATTACATATGTCTTTCCATAACTCATTATAAATCAAAGTACTTTCCATATGTCATTTCCATGATTTGTAGTTTTTGGAGCCTTTGAGTTTATCAGATTCAACATTTTTTTTTATCAATTTGGACATTATGAATGCTTATAAAGAAATAATATACGCCATAAATCATGTACCACAAAAGAACATGAGAAGAACACCACACACTACGCTAGAAAAAGAAGGCGAACTATTGGGGCTTGGCCTTGACCCTCATATAGTTGCTTGAAAAAGAGTGACTAAAATTTGTACTTGGCTCTAATCGACTCTTAAAAAAATTGTTAAAATTTCACAATTTGATGTCTTTGCTCCCTTTATTTCATCGTAAAAAATGAAAGAAATACAAAATTACAATTTTGCTTTATTTAAATATTTCAAAACTTGATAGCAAGCTAAGCTCACCCTCCTTTGAAACAATAAATATTTCAATTACAATAAATTCAATGTTTCTCGACTTGATAGCCCTCTTTATTTCTTCATAATAATGGAAGAAATAATAATAATATTTTTGTGTTTGGTTGTGACCCCCTCAAAGTAAAAAATTACTTCAATTTTACAAATTAATGCCCTCTTTACAATATGGTTCAAAGAAGATCCTTTACAATAATATGTTCCCACACAAATGATTTAAATAAAATATGCGAGTTAAAAAATTTGACATATAAATATTTTAAATAAACCTTGGCATTTTAATGTTTTTGTTTGAAATTATGACCATTTTGAGATGTGCACCATTCTGTTTGTCATCTTTATGAAATTGTGGGAGAGATCTGTGTGCTGGATTGTTGCAAAAATGAAAGATCACGAATTCTGGATATGGATCGTCGGTCAAAATATCGCTGAGTTCCTTCTCAATATGGGATCATGGGTCAACATATTTAAATTCGTTTTATGAATGGGATTGAACATTGTTGCATGGAATTTGATCATTGAATATTCGATGAGTCTAAGAAAGGTTACAGGGACCAGAATAGTAAATCCAAACAATAACATCAACGATTAAGGCCGACACTGAGAAAGGTTACAGGGACCAGAATAGGAGATGAATGTGTGCAACAGTGTTTTTGAGAGTTTTGTGTTAATAGTAGAGGGATAATTGGATATGGATGAGTAAAGTTGCAGATCTAAAACTTAAGAGTAGTGTAGATCTTAAAAAAAAATATTTTCCTTTGTAAAACAAAATAATTGACATACCAATCAATTGCGATCAATGCGTTGATGGAGTTTTCCAATGTCTTTTTTGCTTGGAATCTCCTCTTCACCACATGCACATCACCATGCTCTGATACCAATTGAAGAGAGAAGAAGGAAAACAAATTACACAATAAATGCTAGAGCTTACAATCTCCAACATTACTCTCGCATGAGAAAATGAGAGGTTTAATAAACTCATCAAAACTAATTCTAAGCTAAATTTTGGTATGGACATCTTATCACATAATCATGTGAGTATGACTAGTGCCCATGTACATTAAATAAAGATTCTAACAATTTCCTATTATGTTTCTTCTAAGAAGCGACTCTTTTCTAGATTCATTATCTAATCTAACTAGATATTTCTATAAAAGCCTAAGTATAATAAAATAATATTATACTAAGTACTTTAGGATCATAATATCTAACAAAATTTTACATGACTCACTTGTTATATTGTATTGGACTGGTGTAGGTGCCTCCATATTAATAAATTTGGTCACATGAGCCCCCTCCTTGGATGATGCACTTTACATGGCTATTGACTTGGATTGAGCCTTGGTCATTTGGAGGACGTTAAGCAGATACTTTCACACTTAATGGAGGATGTACCACCTAATTTTGAGAGGTCGTTCTGCTTATTTGGAGGACATTGGACCTTTGGAGAACATTGCACCCATGTTGAGACGTCCTAGAACCTTTTTGGAGATGACATGTGTTGGATAGACATTTTGGATGAGAATAACTAAGTTTTGGGGGTTGTGCCATAGCAGATGAAAGAGTAAAAGTTAGGACCAGATTACGTGGCAAGGGCATATTTTGCGGCACAAAAGAAGGAAAAGTAGAAGTTCGGTGCAAAAGTAAGAAAAGCATTAGATTGATGCAAAAGCAGGAAAAACAACAGATCGGTGCAAAAGTAGGAAAAATGGTTATGACCCATTAGGGTTTTGGGGATAAGTTGTTATGAACCATTAGGGTTCGTAGCCCTACTTCTATGTATAAATATGTAAAGGGTTGGGTAATATTAAGCTATTGAGAATAAGAGATTAGGTTGTTCATGATTGATGAAGAGAGTTTATGCTTGAGGTTTTGGGGGAGATCTTTTAGGGATAGAAGCATGTCTAAGAATTTGCAGAGATAGGCTCGCACTACAGAATGTCTAGGCAAGTTTGGGGATTACAATATGTTGTATATTTTGTAAGCATAGTGTCCAGGCTTGAGGTGATTATTACACGAAGACTAATATAAGAATCTGTCTATTGTGTACAGAGACCAAAGATTGGGTGGACCACATTAAAATCCTATGTCTAATGTGTTTGTTGATGTGATTATTCATGGATGTTATGTTTATGCATGATTAGTATATATTTGTTTAACATATGGTTGATGCACAATACTAATGAATGATTCATTGGATTTGTTACGTCGCGATATATGTTATACTATTTCTACACACTAAGGTTTAGAGTACTAAAAATGAATCTTAGATGGGTTAGTGTCACACAATTGTTATGGTAAAAGTAATGAACTGTTAGTTAACAAAATCCACACATAGGGTTTGTTGACTAATGAAAGGATGTTAAATAAGGATAATGCACACAAGGTGAATAAGTATTAATGGTTATGTTGATATTCTCTGTAAATGTGTTGAACCTACACATAATAGATCTAACTAGCAAATGACATACATAGTTTGCAGAGAAAATATGAAAAAAGGGAAACAAGAGAGAAAGAATGGAATAATTCTCATTAACCAAATAAATGAATGATAATTTAAACATGATATACTATGTATAACTCAGCTAATGCACACTTGAGGAGAATCCAATGCACCATAGTGGTGTTCTAGAGTGATCTGGACACACACCAACAATTACGGGAGTAAACTACCACCTAGTTTAGTCTCTTAGGAAGTTACATGAGTTAACTGCCACCTAGTCCGAGTTAACTAGTCTCTCAGTCTTCAGTTAACTGACTGAAACAAAGTGAAGTGAGGAGGAGATCAGGGAATCATGAGTAATGCTCTATTCTGGTGATAATCCCAAGGACAATGCACGTTAGTTGGTGATGATCCCAATGTGGCATCTAGACTCCACTCAACTAATCAAACTGAAGTGTGAATTGAAGAGAATATTTTCCCTAGACTATAGGAGACTGAATAATGACTAGTAAACATAGGTAAAACCTTAGGAAAAATAATTCCTAGGTGTGCATGAAGTATCTCCAACATCCCCCATGAACATGACTATGGTGAAAATAAAGAATGGGTCCCAACAATTAGGCCATGTTAGGTACCCAAATACAAAATATACAATGAAATAAATGAGGAAATAGGGAAAACCTCATGGGAAACCCCTCCCCTCAAAGGATAATGTATGTAAAAAAAAGAACTGACAATTTCTAGGCAATTGTGTCCTTCACTCCAAGACGGCTGCACAGAGAATGGAACGTTTGCTCAGTGAATATGTCTGTAGGCTATTCTGCTGAAGGAAAGAATTGTAGGTCGATGATCCCCTCATGTACTAAGTCCCGGATGTAGTGCATGTGGATCTCTATGTGCTTCTTTCACTGCCTCTAAACTAGATCTCTGCATAACTTCATAGTGCTCTGGTTTTCACACCAGATGATGATTGACTGGTGAAACTGAATGCCCAACTCAATCATAAAATGTTGTAGCCACATAGCCTAAATGGTTATGTTAACTACACCTATGTACTCTACCTTGGTTGAAGATAGAGAAATAACAACCTTCTTCTTGCTCGACCAACAAATAGGCTCAGAACCAAGACTGAGTGAGTAACCAGATGTCGACGTGTGACCAATGCTTTCATCATCCTAGTCAGAATCAGTGAACCCGATGAGGTCCAATGTAGAGTATGTTTTATAGTGAATCTCAAAGGTGATGGTGCCCTGTATTTATCTAAGGATACACTTTGCATCCTTCCAATGTAGCTCATACGGCTCCTGCATGAATCTGGAGACTAGTCCAACTACATAGGAGAGGTCTAGTTTGGAGTGTGTGAGATACAACAAACTCCCCACTAGATGTTTGTACAGTGTTTTTTCCACTAGTGGAGTGTCCCCGCCATCCTCAAGTTTAACTTTTGATAGTAAATGAGTCGGGGAAGACTTGCAGTCTGTCATGTGAATTCTCTCTAGGAGATCTCTTGCATACTTGGACTGAGATAGTTTGATGCCTGATGCATCCTGACTAATCTTGAGTCCAAGGAAGAAATGTAGTGGACCCATGTTCGTCATCAAGAACCTGTCATGTAGAATCCTCTTCACTACAATAATCATTGAAGTCGAGCAACCGGTGATCAACAAATCATCAACATATAGAACTAGGAGTAGAAATGAATCAATCATCTTGAGGATGTAAACATTCAGGTCTGAATTACAACATAAAAATTTATGTGACATCAGGTAGGAGTCCATCTTGGCATACCATGCCCCCAGGGCTTGCTTGAGGCAATAAAGAGACTTCTTCAATCGACGAAACAAAGATGAATCTTGCATAAATCCCTAGGGCTTCTCCATATAGATCTCCTTAGAGAGATCTTCGTGAAGAAACACATTCTTCATGTCCATCTGATGGACTTCCCATCCTTTGGCTACCACAATGGAAAGTGTCAAACGTATGGAATTCATCTTCGCTACTAGAGAGAAGGTCTCATCATAGTCAATACTATGCACCTGTTGAAAGCCTTTGGAAACTAGCATGGATTTGTATCTGCTAACCTGTCCATCCGTTGCTCTCTTGGTCTTGTAGACCCATATGCACCTGAAAAATTTACTTCCTGAAGGAAGGGGAACCAGATCCCAAGTCTGGTTCTTGAGGAGGGAGTTATACTACTCCTACATGGCGGATTCCCAAAATAGATTTCCAGCAGCCTTGCCATAGGATTGTGGATATGAAGACTAAACCAAGAAAATATTCATGTGTGGCATCAGTTGAGTGGTAGTGATTGAAAGAGGAGGCTCCTCGAAATCATATCAAGTCCTCCTTGTATCAGTTGGATCCCCACCAAGATCTTCTGCATCCTGAAGAGCAGTCTTGGCCCACTTGGGCCTCTCCTGTGGCTTTGCATCTGCATCTGCATGCACTAACTATGCATATAAATGTACTTACTCAGTATCTGAATCATATGAATCCTATGAATCAGAACTCTCATATGAATAAGAGTCGACATGTGCATGCGCATCATCTTTGAAAGGTGAAAGAACAAAAGTGTCTGCATGTGGTTGTTGAGGTACATGCGAGATACTTTCCTCGAATTGAACACTATGCTCAATGATGAGCCGGTTTGAGGAAATATCAATGAGTTTGCACCCCTTCACACCATTGGGGTATCCAACAAATATACACTCTATTCTCTATGGATCAAGTTCCTTCCTCTTTTTAGAGGGAATCTTGGCCAATGCATGAGAACTGAATATACAGAAGTGGGTCACTTCCGGTTTGAGGAAACTCCAAGCCTCATAGGGGGTCTTATCCTTGAAATATATATGGGGAGATATTTTTTGTATGTAGGTTGCACAATTAAGTTCTTCAGTCCATAATCTCTATGGAAGTGACTTTGCATGTAGCATGCAAGATTCCATCTCTTTCAGAGATCTATTTTTTCTCGTAGCAACTGTTGATTAAGGTTGGTTGTCATTGATGTCAACCCTTGAAGAAAGACTCGTAGCACAAATTTTTGGGT
>SNQJ01S0216037.1:2418-15516 GCA_010110895.2 Picea sitchensis | reverse complement strand
ATCTAGAGGAAGATCCTTCTAGAAGTGGAAGCTTCTATTATGTCTTCTTACATCCGCCTTATTATATTTTATTGAAAGGCCTTATTAATATTGACCTTTATTACATCCGAATACATTGATCTACCTATGTGCGGGTTAGGACCTTAACAACAGTGAACCACATTTTGCTTCATTCTTTTGTTATATGAGTAATTTTGGAGTTTTTTTTTAGTATAATATCATTTGTTTTCATTTATGTGTTCATTTTCTTCCTATCATAGCTTTGTAGAATGAAACTTTGGTTTTTTTCCATGTTTAATTATTTCATTGTTGTGATATTAACTTGTGTATATCTTGTTCCAAACATTAATATTTTAAAAATATCATTCATTATCTCAGTGTTATCAATTCTTTGTGTGATTGATAGATAAATGCATATGTAAAATGTATTAGATTTTTCTTATGCAAATTACATGTGTTTAATTATTTCTTTTTAATGAAATGTGTTTCATTAATTGAAATAATACATTATTATTCTCCATAAAGGATTGATCTCAAAGTTGTTTCATTTCCTTATCTTTATTAAATCTACTCTATTTTGTTGAGATTTCTTTCACCAGAATTTTGTTGGACTTGAAGTGCAACATTGTCTCTTAGAATTTATTTTATAGGTGGACAATCTAACAGAGTTTTGAAGGAGAGGATTCAACCATTAGATTGCAACTCTACTCCTAATTAGGATAGGTTTTATTGTAATCTCTTAGAAATATTTATGGTGTCACATGATTTGGTTTGATTGATTTTGAATGTAAAACATTATTATCAAGTTAAATCGAACTTCTTTGATCATTAGAGTTTATCTTTTATTAATTACATTCAAAATCATTTAGTTTATATTCGATTGTTAACTTAACTTGAATATTATTTTTTCAGTATGATTGAATTTTGAATTTTTTTTTTTTCTTTATTATTTATATATATATTTTTAGATTGGATTTGTCGAGATTAAGCTCCATTACATACTTTGAAATTCTCGTTTTCACAAGGTTTCTAGTAAATCTTGTACCCATGTACAACATGTAAATTGTGTGAATTTATGTAATTAAGTGTAAGGTTATCTAATCTAATAGATCATTGTAAATACTCAAAATCTGACAATTAGTAGTTAGGATCTTAAACAACTTTTCATTTATTTATTAGATAGATTCTTTCACCGGCCAACGGAGTTGTTAAACACGTCAGGGATAGTTACCTTAAACGGCCTAGGTTACACTTAAACAACCTTGGACCGGAATATTCCCTTTCAGTTGACGAGTGGTCAATATCACTAGTCAACACAGTTCCAAAATGAATGGACAAAATGCATTACAAGAAGATTATACAAAATGGAGCATTTAGATTTAACTCTTTAAATTATGTGTATCTACTAATTGGACGGTCAGTCATGGGTAGAAGGCGATAAAGGCATGGCATGGCATGGTGAGGCAAGTCATGGCATGGAATGGAAAGGCAAGGAAAGGCATGATAAGGCATGGCATGGAAAGGAAAGGCATGGCATGGCAAGGAAATGAAATGAAAGGCATGGCATGGAATGGAAAGGAAAGGCAAGGCATGACATGGAAAGGCATGGCATGACATGACATGGAAAGGAAATTCAAGGCATGGAATGGCATGGCATGGAAAGGAAAGGCATGGCATGACAAGGCATGCCATGGAATGGAAAGGCAAGGCATGGCATGGAAAGGTATGGCATGGCATGGAAAGGAAAGGCAATGCAATGCATGGCATGGCATGGAAAGGAAACACAATCCAGGGCATGGCATGGCATGTCATGGAAAGGAAATACATAAAATGGCAAGGCATGGAATGGAAAGGCAAGGCATGGCATGGCATGGCATGGAAAGGAAAGACATAAAATGGCAAGGCGTGGAATGGAAAGGCAAGGCATGGCATGGCATGGCATGGAAAGGAAAGGAAAGGAAAAGCATGGCATGGTAAAGCAAGGCAAGGAATGGCATAGCATAAAAATGTAATGCAAAGCAAGGCATAGAATGGCATGGCATGGCATGGAAAGGCATGGAAGGGTAAGAAGATGTAATGCATGGCATGGAATGGCAAGGTAAGGCATGGCATGGAAACGCATTGCATGGCAAGGAAAGGTGTGGCGTGGAAAGGCATGACATGGAAAGGCAAGGTAAGGCATGGAATGGGAAGGAAAGACATGGCATGGAATGGCATAGAAAGGAAAGGAAAGACATGTAATTGCATGGCAAGTCAAGGTAAGGTAAGGCATGGCATGGAATGGGAAGGAAAGACATGGCATGGAATGGCATAGAAAGGAAAGGAAAGGCATGTAATTGCATGGCAAGTCAAGGTAAGGTAAGGCATGGCATGGCAAGGCAAGGCATACCATGGCATGGCATGGCAAGGCATGGCATGAAAAGGAATAGCCAGACAAACCAATGCAAGGCATTTCATGGCACGACATGGCATGGCATGGAAAGGCGTGGCATGGTATGGCATGGCATGGCATGGCAAGGAAAGGCATGGCATGGCATGGAATGGAATGGCATGGCATGGAATGGCATGGCATGGAATGGAATGGCATGGCATGGAATGGCATGGTAAGGCAAGGCATGGCATGGCATGGCATGACATAGCATGGCATGACATGGCATAGCAAGGAATGGAAAGGAAAGGAAAGGCAAGAAAGGCAAGGAAAGGAAAGCAAGGCAAGGAAAGGTTGCAAGAAAGGAAAGGAAAGGCAATGGAAGGAAAGAAAATCAAGGCAAGGAAAGGATAGGTAAGGCTAAACATAGTTCCCTGAGAACAAAAAAGAACCAAAAAATACAATAATACCATAACAACCATAAAATGAAGCCAAAATTTCAATCATTCATAAATCTGAAATATTTGTTCAATTATTCCTTTTACATACTTATGGCCATTCAAGTAGACCATCAAGATCACTTCTACTATTGATGGTCTCCATTAACATCTCATGCTCAGATTAAGGAAAGAAGTATTGTACCTTTGATGAGTTCTTACTTGGCATTGTTTGTAGTTGGAGGTCTTGAAAGTTCGTAAAGTGTTATACAGATTCACCTGGTTTATAATCTTGAAATACATAACCACCTTTCTTTCGTGTTCTTCCATCATGTGTAATATATTCTCCTTTAATATCCATCGACCCAATCATAAATTCAATTCCTTCAAAATTTGTTATTGATCGCATGAGGGTATGTTTTCTCTCTAAGAAATGTGCTAGCCAATAATCAATGCCCCATTCATTACCTCCTGGAGAAACCACTACGTATATGTGCCTTGCAAAAAATGGAGTGCCAACATGTGAGTCCACTAAATGACAAAAGCATAAAACATTGATGCTATTTATTCAAGATTTAATAGAAGGTTTCAACGAAACTGGCAGTACGAGATCTGAGACATGATCATAATATATTGAAATATTTGATTGGTCCTCCTCCAAATTGGATAATTCCATAGTTATACGTTGACCGATGGGGAGTGATACATGATCCCATCTATCAAACCCAATCTGTCGATTCACAATCTTCCCATTCATTACTACTACATGGATCATAGAAGCAAGGGAGTTTTCTCATACATATTTCAACTATTTCATTGTCTGATGTTCAAACTGAATGGAATCCATGAGTGCCTTGGATTTTTTTTCATTCATACCATTGTGATCGATCTACATCAACCACCTCCAAAAAATATCTATGTACATGTCATTTCTTGTGTAATTGGTCTTCATGGGTTCTTGTTCCCTCTCCCATTACTAAATAACACCATTCAAAGATGGATTTCACATCTCGGATGAGAGAAGTAGTTGTGAACTTCATTTCTTTCATGTATAACACTCTTTTTATGCATGTGGTTGCTCCATCATGCTCCTCTTTCCCATTCTCGAACTCAAAATAGTTCCAAATGTGTGGTACCTTGATTTTTTTGTGCTACACGAGCATTTTTTAACTAACCTACACAACCATCTAACCAAATCTAATGTTGATCCATATGTATGTTCTTCTCCTTAAGGTGATTGTAAAATAACTAAAAGTAATGTTGTACATAGGCTAATTCATGGCATCAATCATCTCTTATGTAGAAGTGATACCCTTCAATATAACTATGTTTTCTTCATCACTATATGGCCCATGCATGTATCTGATATGGACCATTATGTTGACCTACTCTGAGTGATAACATTAGCTTTGAATCTCATTTTTTTGTTGAAGGGTGTAGTTCTCAGCAAAATCAACCATTGATAAGACCGTACCAACATGAAATGTATCTCTGTGTATTCTAAAATGCTTGTCCTGCCATCGAGCCACATGGACATCCTGAACATATTTTCGTGTATTTTTGATAAAGTCCTTCTTGAAGTCACATACTTGTACCTGGGAAGTCACCAATTGTATATTTTTTCTCTCCTTCCCTCCATCAATATCATATGCGACATATTTAAATCTTTGCAAGGCAAACTCCTTCCTCTCGAATTCATACTCATCGCTTACATGGATGCACTTTCCCAATAATTCCATTCCACTACACTTGAGGCATGTCCCATCTAATAAATATTTTTGATAAAATGTACAACCCTCTAGCCTTGTAGACAAGATGTTGTGAATAAAGTCTCTAGTGTTGGAGATGCTTCACACATACCTAGGATTTATTATTCCTAAGGTTTTCCCTAGGTTTATTAGTCATTATTCAGTCTCTTATAGTTTAGGGAGAATATTCATTTTCCTACATTATAGGAGAATATTATCTTCAGTTCAAACTTCAGTTTGATCAGTTGAGTGGAGTCTTAATGCCACATTGGTTTAATTACCATGCAGCATTGGGATCATCACTTGATAATGCGCATTGTCCTTGGTATTATCACCATACTAGCGCATTACTCATGATTCCTTGATCTCCTCCTCACTTTGCTTTGTTTTAGTCAGTTAACTGAATACTGAGAGACTAGTTAACTCAGACTAGGTGGCAGTTTAGTCTCGTAACTATCGGTGTGTGTCCAGATCACTCTAGACCACCACTATGGCACATTGGATTCTCCTCCAGTGTGCATTAGTTGATTTATATAGATTATATCATGTGTAAATTATCATTCATTCATTTGGTTAATGAAAATTATTTGATTCTCACTCTCTCGTTTCCATATTTTCTCATTTATCTAAAACTGTGTATGTATTTTTTCTAGCTAGATATTATCTTTGCGGGTTCATCCACATTTACATGGTATTAGAGCCAACATATTTCTAGGAAAAATACACACCAAATTATTTTTGCAAGTACCAAAGATTGAAGACAGCAAGAAAAATGGAATTTCCAAAAGAATCCATTCTTACACCATACAATTTCTTTGCATGGAAGGACAAGATGATAATTCATCTTTGAAGCAGAGCATTATATAGGTTAACCATGGACACAGACACAAAACCCACATCATCCATAGAAAAATCCAAGTATCTTAATCGGATGGATGAAGTGTTTAGAACTATTTGCAGTCTCATTTCTCCTGAGCTCCTCTTTCACATATCCTCTTGTAAAACCCCCAATGAAATATGGACCACCATGGAATTACTTTTTGGAAAATAGGACGAGATGAGGGGACATATACTCGAGGTGTAATTTCTCACTTTGGATTCAAAAACCTTCGACAATATCCAAGGATTCTTTACCAAATATAAGTATTTGTTGTCGCAACTCAAGGCTTGCAGGGTTGATAAATCTGAGGAGAAACAAATAGTTCTTACCATTCTTTCCAAACTTGGTCTAGAATACTCAGTTTTTGTATCCACATATCATTTAGTTAGGCTTGCCTCTGGAGCCACCTGGAAGATTCCCTCTCTTGAGGTCTTTATTGATTCTCTGACGCAAGAGAAGAACAAGCTCATCAACATGGAAAAAATCAAAGGCCTGAAGGTGCATGCAATTGATGTGCAAGATGGTAGAAGTCACCAAAATCAGAAATATAAAAACCAAAACAAAAGGAAGGAACATGAAAATAAAAAGAAGGAAGGGTACTCAAAACCCTTCAACGATTCATCCGAATCCAAAGGTGGAAAGGGAAGAAAAGGGGAGAAATTCACTTACTACCATAAAGGATTCCATTCAAAATATGTATGTATTCAGAAACAGATAGATCAAATGGCCCAAATACTTCAACAAAACAACCTTGGAGATCGCATCCCTGAGGGTGCCAAGAAGAAGAAGATAGAAGATCAAAATCCCAAGAAAGGTAATTCTAGCCATGCTTTGATTTCCATCAACTCATGTCCCAATGCTTGGATTGTATATTCAAGAGAATCACACCACATGGAATCCACAAAAGAATTCTACTCTTCATTGGAATCATGGAAAGGTCCTCTTATTCTAATGGGGGACAACTCTCAGGTCGAGGTCACTGGCAAAGGGATAATTGAACTCACAAACAAAAGCTTTGAGAATGTGCTACATGTTCCCAAACTCTCTGTCAATATTCTCTTTGTATATCAGATGAAAAAAATCGACACCGGGAAGAGCTTAGTATTCACACCTAATGTTGTGGATATCTATGACATGCAAACCAATTCCAAGGTTACTACTGGTGAGGTAAATCATCAATCTAGACTCTACACATTTTATGAATTTATTGAACCAAATTTTGCATTACTACTTACCCATGCTAATGAAATTAGTAGGATATGGCATGAAAGGTTCGAGCATTTAAATTTTATATATATGCAACAACTTAGAAAGAAGGGAATGGTTGAAGTTCTACCTGATATCCACTTCTCCAAAGGAATTTGTGAGGGATGTGTTCTTGGAAAACACCCTCAAGAGAAATTCGACAAAGGAAAGATTCAAAAGGATTCCTTTTCTTTGGATCTAATCCATAGTGACCTCATGGGACCTTTTCCTCATCCATCAATCAGTAAATCAAGGTGCGTGCTCATTTTTGTTGATGATTTCTCATGCTTCACATGGACTTTCTTTCTCAGGAAAAAATCAGAGGTCTTTCAACACCTCAAATATTTCAAAGCCCTTGTTCAGACATAGTCAGGAAAGAAGATTAAATTCCTCTAAACAAATAATGGGAGGGATTATGTCAACCATGAGATACATAATATTTGTCTTGAGGATGGTATGTAGTTGCAACACATAGTTCCTTATACTCTGCATCAAAATGGAGTGGCTAAGTGGAAAAATAGATCCATGAAAGAGATGGCATCGTGCATGTTGCATGAAAAGTCACTTCCACAGATATTATGAGCTGAAGCACTTAATTGTGAAACCTACATCCAAAACATATCTCCTCATAGATCTGTCAAGGAAAAACCCCCTTAAAGGCTTGGAGCAGCCTCAAACCGGAAGTGACCCACTTTCATATATTTGGTTCTCGTGTATGGGCCAAGATTCCCTCTGAGAATAGGAAGGCACTTGATCCACATAATACACAATGTATTTTTATTGGATACCATGACAGTGTGAAGGGATACAAACTCATTGATCTCTCCACAAACCAGCTCATCATTGAGTGTAGTGTCCAACTCGAGGAAAGTATCTTGCATGTGCCTCAGCAGTCCCATGCATACACTTTTGTTCTTCCACCTGTCAGAGATGATGAGCATGCACGTGACGACTCTTCTTCAGATGAGAGTTCTGATTCATAGGATTTAGATGATTCAAATATAGAGTCGATACAGTCAGATGTAGTTTCAATGCATGCATATGTAGATGTAGAGCTAGAGCCGAGGCCCAAATGGGCCAAGACTACTCTTCAGGATCTAGGAGATTTTATTGGGGATCCATTTGATACCAAGAAGACTCGATCTGATTTCAAGGAGCCTCCTCTTGAACTCACTTCCACTAAATCAATGCCACCCAAGCATATTTTCTTGGTTCAGTCTTCACATCCACATTCCTATGGTGAGGCTACCAAGAATCCTTTTTTGGAATCCGCCATGAAGGAGGAGTACAAATCCCTCCTAAAGAACCAGACTTGGGATATAGTTTCCCTTCCTATAGGAAGGAAACTTGTCAGGTGTAGATGGGTCTACAAGACCAAGAGCACAATGGATGGATAGGTTAGCAGATACAAATCCAGGCTAGTTTCCAAAGTCTTTAAGCAAGTGCATAGCATTGACTATGATGATACCTTCACTCCAATAGCGAAGATGGATTCCATATGTTTGGCACTTTCCATTGCGGCAGCCAAGGGATGGGAAGTCCATCGGATGGATGTGAAGAATGCATTTCTTCATGGAGATCTCTCTGAGGGATCTACATGGAGCAGACCCAAGGCTTCATGCAAGATTCATCTTTTTTTTTCCTATTAAAGAAGTCTCTTTATGGCCTCAAGTAGGCCCCGAGGGCATGGTATGCCAAGATGGACTCCTACCTGTTGTCACGTAACTTTTTACAATGTAAGTCAGACTCGAATTTTTACATGCTCGAGATGGTTGATTCACTTATAATCCTAGTTATGTATGTTGATGATTTTTTAATCACCAGTTGCTTGAATTCGGCGATTAGTGCAGTCAACAGGATTCTTCATGACAGGTTCTTGATGAAGGACATGGGTCCACTACATTTCTTCCTTGGGCTTGAGATCAGTCAGAATGCATCAGGCATCAAACTGTCTCAAGCCAAGTATGCACGAGATCTCCTTAAGAGATTTCACATGACAGACTACAAGTCTACCCCGACTCCCTTCCTATTAGGAGTCATACTTGAGGATGGAGGGGACACTTCACTGGTGGATAGAAAATTGTACACATGGATAGTGGGGAGCTTGTTGTATCTCACACACTCAAGACCAAATCTCTCCTATGCAATTGGAGTAGTTTCCAGGTTCTTGCAAGAGTAGCATGAACTACATTGGAAGGTTTCAAAGTGTATCCTTCGATACATACAAGGCACCATCACCTATGGGATTCACTATGCAGCATACTCTACATTGGACCTCATCAGGTTCACTAATTTTGACTGGGTTGGTGACAACATTGATCGCAAGTCCACATATGGTTACTCACTCAATCTAGGTTTTGGGACCATCTATTGGTCAAGAAATAATTAGACATCTATTGATTTATCTTCAATTGAGGGAGAGTACATAGGGGTAGTTAACATAACCATTCAGGCTATGTGTCTATAGCATTTTCTCACTGAGTTGGGAATTCAGTTTCATCATTTGATCGTCATCTCGTGTGACAACCAGAGCACTCTGAAGTTCTGCAGAGATCCAGTTTATTGGCAGTGGACGAAGTGCATCGAGATCCACATGCACTGCAACCAAGAATTAGTACACAAGTTGATCATCGACCTACAGTTTTGTCCTTCAACAGAATATATTGCAGACAGCTTTACCAAGACCTTCAATGAGAAGAATTTTCATTCTCTGTGCATTCGTCTTGGAATGAAGGACATAGTTTCCTAGCAATTGTCAGTTCTTTTTTACATACATTGTACTTTGAGGGGGGGGGGTTCCCATGAGATTTTCCCTCTTTCCTTGTTTATTTTAGTGTATATTTTATTTTTGGTTACCTAACATGGCCTCGTTTCCAAGACCCATTCTTTATTTTCACCATAGTGATGTTCAGGGGGGTGTTAGAGATACTTCACACACACCTAGGATTTATTTTTCCTAAGTTTTTCCCTATGTTTATTATTCATTATTCAATCTCTTATATTTTAGAGAGAATATTCATTTTCCTACATTCTAGGAGAATATTCTCTTCACTTCACACTTCAGTTTGATTAGTTGAGTGGAGTTTTAATGCCACATTGGTTTCATCACCACGCAGGATTGGAATCATCACTTGCTAATGCGCATTGTCCTTGGGATTATCACCAAACTAGCACATTACTCATGATTCCCTGTTCTCCTCCTCACTTCACTCTGGTTTAGTCAATTAACCGAAGATTGAGAGACTATTTAACTCAGACTAGGTGGCAGTTTACTCTCGTAAGTATTGGTGTGTGTCCAGATCAAACTAGACCACCACTATGGCACATTGGCTTCTCCTCCAGTGTGCATTAGTTGAGTTATACAGATTATATCATGTGTAAATTATCATTCATTCATTTGTTTAATGAAAATTCTTTGATTCTCAATCTCTTGTTTCCTTCTTTTCTCATTTCTCTGCAATTGTGTATGTATTTTTTCTAGCTAGATATTATCTATGCAGGTTCATCCACGTTTACATCTAGATGATGACGGTGGAAATATAACTTTGCATTCGTGCAAAAGGGTGTTATGCAATACATGAAAAATATATGGGTGTCATAATAATAACCATACTCAATGTGATATCTACAACATCATGTGTTACCAATTGTGTTTATTCAAACATACCAAGGCTTGCATTTATGGAAAGATATTTGTCCCAAGTTAAGTGCACTATGTATTGTCCTAAATCTCTCATACAATTTTGTTTGTGTAATGTCAAGAAAATGTTTAATATGGGGTTCACGTTCCCTAGATCCCCTTCTCAATTTTAGTACATATTTTTGGTTGGAAGAAGGTCTAGTGTTGTCATGCCAGAAACCATGTACTAGTCCCTTAACTGCTACAATTAACTTCATGTTAGAATGGGGTATCCTACCAATGAAGTCCCAAAAATCTGTTGGGCCACCTATGTTGAGGCTATCTCATTTATGAGAATACTTTCTAATGGTTTTGATATTGAATTTCATGATATGAGAGGTTTGTTGGAGAAAACGGTGTTTTCTTGTGATCTTGCTAACAATTGATTGTGACAAGACACGTCAAGATGCATTATGATCTTTAGAATGAGATTTCTTACCAATTATTTGAAAAATATCCACAAGGTTTCTAACAATATGATGACTTATTTCTAAACTTTTTACTGTTTTAATGCCTAAAATTCTCCTAACAGCAGTCAAACCTCTAGATTTTAACAAAGCCAAAAATAATTGGCATTTAGCGACATTGGATTTTTGTTCAAAGTATTCTTTATTGATTTGATAAGAATGATAACGAATAGTACGGTTAGGTAACTTAACTTCAAGTGATGTTAGACCACTTTCATCCACCTGAATGCGTTTAGGAGTTCTTCGTCGCACACTGCTCAATATAGATAGTGAAGTTGAACCCCTATTTTGGCACTCTTGACATCCCCGTTGTGGAGTTAACAATGTTTCAGTTCTTTCCCCTTCAATTATTGGTGGATCAATTATGGGAGGAGAGTGGACAAGCCCATGACTATTTTTTGGAATGTTTGACTGTCCAACAAGAGGTTGCACCACAGGAACTTCTTCACCATAATGTTGTGCACTATTTGTCTCTTTAATTTCATACATTGTATAATCAACTCCAAAAACATCCTCCATCATTTGATTATCCACAACAAAATTTCTTGATGATATACCAATCGAATTGGTCTCTACTAAACTCTTGCGCTTTTCTTGTGGTGATCGAGGAGAAATAACAGTGGCATCTATTCTTCTAGAAATTGGATTTCCCTCTTCTGAAAGCCTATGCTTTGAGATACATAACTTTGTATCTTCTCTTTCTTCTTCTACCTTTTAAATGGGTATTTATTTCCCCAATGACTTTCTATCTCGATTATGTCAGTTCCCCATGTTTAAAGAGAAAAAACATCTTCCAAGCACCCCACCACAAATTTTTCTTAGTATTACACAAGCAAACACAACTAACAATTTCAATTCCAAGTGGACAGATTTGTCTTGGTATTACAAAAGAAGACACAACTAACAATTCCAATTCCAATTGGACAAATTTGTCTTGGTATTACACAAGAAGACACAACTAACAATTCCAATTCCAATTGGACAAATTTGTCTTGGTATTACACAATAAGACACAACTAACAATCCCAATTGGAAATTTTTGTCTTGGTATTACACAATAAGACACAAAAATTCCAATTGGACAAATTTGTATTGGTATTACACAAGAAGGCACAACTAACAATTCCAATTAAACAAATTTTTATTTATATTACACAAGAAGACACAGCTAACAATTCCAATTCCACTTGGACAAATTTGTCTTCCAATTCTTCCCACAACTGTCTTGCAATAGCACAAAATTGTCTATGAATTAAACAACAATGCAAAATGAACAAAAAAATGTCTGATCTTGTTATTTTTGCATGTAGATGTCAGGATTTTTCAAGTTTTTGAGATAAATGAGGTTGAGGAGTGTGATTGGCACACAAACTTGCCTAGCAGGAATGCATGTGTGTTCCTATAATCTGTGTGCACTAAAGCATGTGTGTGTTCCTGTTGGGCAAGGATGAGTGCACAACCTCAAGTCTTTCAAGTCACGAGAGCGTGTTCACTCTCTTAATGCAACAGATATAGAATTCATTGTAGACCAAACATCTTTATGAATAAATATGTATAGGGGTTTGGGGACAAATAGGACCTAAGGGCTTAGTATTGAAAGTGTTTTGAAGAAAAGAGAAATGGTTAGAACACCAAGATGTGGGTTCAAGGGTTGTGGGGCCTTTAACAAGAGGTATATGCATAGTGCACTAAGGTCTTGAGTGTGGATGGGGTTAAGGGTTGATTATAGGTTATTCCTAAGCTTAGATGGAGCTAGTGGGGTCTAGGTCATGGTCTAGGTCAAGCTCTAGGTCATGGTCATGGTATAGGTCTAGGTCATTGTTTAAGCCTATCTCTATCTCTATATCATTTTATACATCATGGTATAGTTCTATCTCTATGTCTACATCAAGGTCTACATCATGGTCATCCTATAGGTCTAGGTCATGGTCTAGGTCATGGTCATGGTATAGGTCTAGGTCATGGTAAAATTATAGCTCTAGATCTATGTCATGGTCTAGATCATGGTCTAGGTCTAGCTCTAGGTCTATGTCATGGTCTACGTAATGATCATCATATAGGTATAGGTCATGGTCTAGTTCATGGTATATCTCTTTCCATGTCTAGGTCTTGCTATGTCTAGGTCTTGGTCTAGGTCTTGACATGTCTAGGTCAAGGAAATTTATTTCCTTATGATGTAGAGGGGGGTGTGGAGAGAGAGAGAGAGAGGAAGAAAGAGAGTGTGAAAGGGGGAGAGGGGAAAACAAAGAGAGAGAGTGAGAGTGAGGGAGAGGG
>SNQJ01S0216036.1:0-15516 GCA_010110895.2 Picea sitchensis | reverse complement strand
AAAACCCACTTTTCATAAATTTAAACTTAAGCACCTTTTCCAGCTAAGGGAGGTGTGCCCCTTAGGAACTAGGTCAAATGGTCCTCATAGGACCACATAAGGGGCGCGTGAGCCCTAAATTGGGGCCTAAGCATATTTATTTCCAAAATTTGGGTTTTTACCTTATATTAATGGATTTTTTTTCTGATTTTTGTGGATTTTTGGCCAAAATGAGTGGATCTGAAGCCCATAAAGACGACATATCTTGGGGGGAAGTTGGATTTTGATCCCCAAATAAGAATATATATAAACCATAGGTTTTTGAAAGTCCATAGAGGTTCATATACAGAAAAATGATGAAGAATTGTGAAGCTTAAGCCATTTTTATGCAGGGAAGCCATTGAGGAAGCAAGCTTTGGAGGCCATTTTCGAGAGCTATGATGAACCTTTTTTAGTGCTGTCAGTTGTGTTGGATTCTTGAGGTTGTGAAGAAAACAAATATACTAGATTTTAATCCATTTGATACATTTCTTATGTAATTTTTAAGCATTGAATAATAATAAGAAATCATCCCCCACTTAGACAAAGGCCTAGAGACGTAGACAAACTTGTGTCGAACTTCGTTAACAATATTGGTGTTATGGTTTGTTGTTATTAATGTTTACTCTCTGTTCTATATCCTTTATGATGGCTGCAACATTTTTTCATTAAAATGTTCTTCTTCTCTTAATTCCTAAGTGGTAAATCAACTCATGCATAAACTTAACCATAGTATTTAAAAGATCAATTACAGATCAATATCACTCATACACATGCATAAGAGTTGCATTGATGCACATAAGTGATGCACCACAGACACATAGGCAATGCACTTACATACACATGTAGTGTAGCTAGAGAGGTAGTAGGGGGCCTGGAGGGCACATAGTAATAATAGTGGATGCCATTCAATGTAAGGTGGAATAGATCCCCTATATTATTAAATAAGGCCCACTATGTTAGTTATATATACTAAATGCAAGAGGACTTACTAGAAGGTTCCTCCTCTAGAATGTTCTTAGGTGGTTGGTAGCACTATACAAAGGGGTTCAAGCAATGTAATGGTATGTGAAGAGAAGTATTTTGTTTGGAATGGTAGATCAATAGGAGGATTCCTCCTTGAAGAGACAAGTGAGCATGAGATGATCCCTTCCATAATAGGATTCATTGTATGGTGTTTCCCTAACTCAAGGGGTTTCTTATAATAAATAGTGGTTTTTATATATTGTTTCATATATATTGTGTGGTGATTGTATTCAGATATATTTGGTACTATTATGGTATTATGTATTCAATATTTGTTACTTAACAACTGGAATCAGAGCACTTTCCTTGGCAGGAATTGTGAACAATTGCTTTCTATTTTGCAGATTTTTCGAAGAAGAAAAAGAGGGCCGCGACACTTCGGAAAAATATTGTAGTTTTATGTGTGGAATTTGTATAAATTTGTTGTAGATATGATTTCATCTCGGAAAAACAACCAATTTAAAAAAAAAAAACTTCTGAAACAGAGTCCGAGAAGTGGAGTTATAGACATTTTAAAATTTACAACTTTCAGGGTTTTTTTGCAGACGACCGCACAATTTTTCTAATTTCTATAGAACCTAGGGAAAGATTTTAGAAAACCAATTATAGATCTGAGTTCCTCTCACAATTTAACCTAATTAAAAAAAATTGTCCAAATCTGTGCTCCAAAAGTGAAGATATCGTTGATTTAAAATCAACCATGTTTTTTAGGGTCTTTGTGAAGGAAGAAGAGTTGTTGACCTTTTAACTTCTCACAGGGTGCTCAAATTGCTACCAGATCAATGCCATTGGATAAAGGATTTTTAGAGATTTAATTTGATATATTATTTGTATTGCTTCCAATCAATATGTCGTACGCTACAACCTCTGCAAAATTTCACTTTCAAACTCTCTTGGGGATGCAACGTGAAGCTAGGATCGAGATCTTAAAAGTTCTCCATGATATTCAAAAGAAATGTGTTGCATATAAATACCTCTTTATTGTTCATAACACATACCCTTTTATCAAGGAAGACTATGATCGAGAATGATTTGCCTAGTCTAATTTAGAGTCTGATTGTGAGGATTGGTATATGGATAGTTGTCATTTCTCGGATGGCAAACACTTTCATAATTTATATGATGACTCTACTCCACCTTATGTAGAGAACATAAATGTGCCAAATCAAGTGTCATTTATGACTATCAGTTTCCAGCCTGCATATTCTACAATGGTATGGTTCCTTCCAAACTCGGTTTTTACCCTTTCCCACTATGTGGATGGATCTTCTTATTTGGATCCACATGACAGGCGTTAGTCTTTGGAACATCATTTTCAGTTGGTTATTGGGCTCTGATATATTCCACGTGGAGTTCACATGAGCACTTGGACATGGGACCCTGATTTTACAATGGAGTTGGACTACTTCAGTGTTGTGGCTTTCATTTCTACATGGGACCTCGGTTCTCTAGTCTACTTCAACACTATGGTCCACACTTATCCATGGGACCCTAGTATATGGTTGTAAAACCTCATAACAAGCATTGAGGAAAACACTTTCATAAGGGAGATGGGATGTAGTGTGGCTAAAGAGGTAGCAAGGGGATCAGAGGGCCCATAGTAATAATAATGGAGGTTATTCAATGTAAGGTGGATTAGATCTACTATATTATTAAATAAGGCCCACTATGTTAGTTAGATATAATAAAAGTAAGAGGACTTACTGGAAGGTTCTACTTTTATAAGGTTCCTCTTCTAGAATGTTCTTAGGTGGTTGATAGCACTATATAAAGGCATTCAAGCAATGTAATGAGAGGTGAATAGAAGTATTCTATTTGGACCGACAGCTCAATAGGAGGATGCCCCCTTGAAGAAGCAAGTGAACAAGAGAGGATCCCTTCCATAATAAGATCCATTGTATGGTGTTTCCTTACTTCAATGGTTTTATTATAATAAAGAGTAGTTTTTATATATTGTTCCAGATATCTTGTGTGGTTAATGTATTCATAGATTCTTGGTACTTAACACTGTAGTGTAGCTAGAGAGGTAGGGGGGGCACAAAGGGCCCATAGTAATAATAGTGGAGGCCATTAAATGTAAGGTGGACTAGATCCACTATATTATTAAATAAGACCCACTATGTTAGTTAGATATAATAAATGTAAGAGGATTCTACTTCTAGAAGGTTCTTCCTCTAGAATATTCTTAGGTGGTTGGTAGAACTATATAAAGGGGTTCAAACAATGCAATGAGATGTGAAAAGAAGTATTGTATTTGGAGTGGTAGCTCAATAGGAGGATTCCCCCTCGAATAGGCAAGTGAATAAGAGAGAATCTCTTCCATAATAGGATCCATTGTATGGTGTTTCCCTACCTCAATAATTTTCTTATAATAAAGAGAAATTTTTCTATGTTGTTCCATATATCTATTGTGGTATTTGTATATTCAGATCTTTGGTACTATTAGTATTAGGGTCATGTTCACACCTATGTGATCCACTCAAGAACATAAGAATAAAAATCGGGCACCTAACTATTGCTTATGTGTGTACCGATCGTTTACACATATCAATGACGCATTGATTCACATAAGATACCATTCACTCACAATTAAGCAACATACTCAAACACACATAAGTGACACACTTACATATGCTGCAAGTGTGTGAGTGTGTCACTTATGTGTAACTGAATGTGTTCTAAATTTTTCTATGAGTGTGTCACTTATGTATGCATACATATTGACATGTAGGTTTGTAGGATAGGTATGTCAACATGGGTGGTTCAATAAATAGGTAATATTCTACCACGTGCATTCATATTTGGGGGATTTAACTTCTAAAAATTGAAATGAATATATTACCTAGTATATAGGGGTCAAGGGTTATTTTTAATATATTAAAACACACACACACACACACACACACACACACACACATAGGGTGGGGGTTGGTTTAGATTTAGGTATTGGGGGAGAGGAGGTTAGAATTAAGTATTGTGGGGTTCAATAGGTGCTTTCAAATGACCAAAACCCTCTTTTTTATGCATTAATCTCTCATATATGTACCAATTTATATAGTTGTTTGGGAATTATAGGCATAAATATATATATACCTTACACTCTCATATCAACTTGTTATATGTATTTTCTCATTAATCTAGGACCCACTAAAATTGAGGATTTGATAAAAACTTTCATTAGAAAATAAGTATTTAAACAAGACTTGAACAAATCTACTTGGTGGAAGGACCATGTAATCAATCCCTGTGGAGTAGAAACAAATAAGGGTTACACAAATCTATGCCTATAACTTCTAGAAACAATTTTTCCCCACCCAATAAGGAGTGTGATGTAGACACTTATATACTAATGACTCAAAATCCAACATCTATGCTATTTGTCTCTTTGCTTTGTTTCTCCTTTGGGAAAGAGAAGATGATACATGATTTAGCTAACTTGGATCCTTTAAATACCATTGGATGATGAAAAGTAATTAGTATTGTTAGAATCTCCCTTCACTTCATTGGTTAAATTAAAATAAAGAAGAAAAAAGAGAAAGCAAAAAATAAGTACTCCATGAGTTTGCATAATCCTCATCCAACTCTTATAAGAGTTGTTCCATATGATTATATCAGGGGTAGAAATAAAAAGGGTATTAAAAATTTCTTGAAAAAAATGGATGCCTAGGATATCTAGTGAAAATAGTTTTGTTTGTAATTGGAAAGGTGTATTTTGATAGGGGGTGGGGTGTGGTTCAACAAAACAATTTTGGGAGGTATTTTTTAATATCCCACAAACACATGTGATATGTCATAGGTTACGATCCCCACCCCTTCATGTGTGTGAGCATGGTGCTTATATTTAGGTGTGTTGCGTAATATGGTTTGTCCATGTGAGTGCATCACTTATGTGGGCATGTGGGTACATGAATATAAGTAAGGTGCATTTATTTTGTTGGTTAATTTTGTTGAATTTGTTGTGTATGTATTTTCTCATTAATCTAGGACCCACTAAAACTTCATCTCAATAACTTGGACATTATTTTATTTCACAAAATTTTGAAATGTTGAAAATTTGCTAAGTCGGCTGAAATATGAAAAACACCTTAATTTGTACTTTTTTGTTTGTGGGTTGCTATGGGTTTAAGTCCATTACCAAAAACCCTTTTAAATATCTAAATATCTTTGAGATCTTCTCAATAGTGTATTATGCACCCACAAAAGAGTTTGTATGCAAGAGTTATTGTTGCAAGAAGTGAATAAATGCTTGTGAATTACATTATGATACAACTCATAATTATCCTAACACTTACAAATTGTAGTAATGTAGTAATGGGGTAACTAGTAAGTTACTAGGCTAGTAACAAACATGATACACGTTCATATCCCTAATGAGGCCAATATGCTACTGCAATAATGAGACACATGGCATTGGAAATATGATGCATGGCATTTTCTGGTGTCCCTTTTTGCATCCATAATTCTCATTTTTTGTCCCATTTGCATTTTTTTGCATTTAAGTGGAAAAGGAACATATGAAGGACCCAAAAGAAAATGTGAAAAGGAAACCAACTAAGATGCAACAAAATATAAAAAATGATGCAAATAACATAAAATAGATACATGATCAAATAGAAAAGTATCAACACATATTATATGCATCTAACATTCTTCACAAAGTAGATAGAAAAGAATACAAGAAGGATATAATCATGACTCATGAAGGATGTAGAAGAAGATGTGAAGATGCTGCCAACTAAGAAGCAACACAATGAAAAAATTGATGCAAATAACAAAAAATAGATACACGATCAAATAAAAAAGGGACACAAACCAAATTTTAGGAGACATGGAAATGGATTTTAATAAGATTCCTACCCTTAATGTTTGATTTTGCATCACAAAATCTCAATAAAAATTGAAAGAAAATACAACAAATTAAAAACTACAATAATAAACACTAAAAAATATAGTTCAATAATAATGTGGATGTACAACTTGAGTGGGCATAACGGTTAAAAAATTGTTTTTCCTCATTGAAGGTCAAGGCAAAATGTAGAGAGGGGTAGGGTATATACATCTCCACAAACTAAGCAATGAAATAATTGCACAGAGGGGGTCCCTTGTCACACAAACAAGGGGATCTCACATATCAATATGGTGTCTTGTTAGATTATGACCTTAAAAAATAAATTATTATTATAATACCTAAGTTTTGACATTAAATGAAAGTCCCAAAGTACCATAAAATATTTATAATCACCCCATTACATAAATATGGATATCTAAGTAGAGTTTCTATGATCATTAAATTGATTTTATGCATGATATATGAATTAAACTACGAGTCAATTGGGTGTAGTTTGGGTGGTTGGGAGGAATGATTGTTATCCTCCCCACCTGATTTCAATTCCCGCTAGTGACATGTTGAGCTCATAATCAGTATAAAGTTGTAATGGCTTCAAGCCCTATCGTTGATCGATCTTGACATTCCCTAAATATTCTAGGATTTACCCTGGGTATCATCCTCAAAATGATGGGAAGTACTTAGGGGTTTTCCCCAGACTTTGTAATCTGGGAAAAAATGAATTGAACTATGTATAAAATGTCACGTTTCACAAAAAACTAAAATGTTTGCATTGCTCATCCCAGATTCTTTAAGGAGCGACAATGCATTCCATCAACATCAATTATGTTCCCTATTACTTTTTATTTGTAGATATCTCCTTCCTATATATATCCTACTCTAACCAAAATACATTTTTTTTTTGTTTGCTACTTTGTCCGTGACTTGTGGGACTAACCTGTGGCTGAGAAACCATGAATCAAGGGAATATAAGCCATCAAAAGCACCCGGGGATCACACCCAGCTTGAGCCACACCAACCCTTAACATGGTTGGATTTGTTGTCACCACAGGTTTCAAACCAGTGACTTATCATCACAGAGTGCCTTAACAACACACTTTGTCACTGTTTGTCCTACACCTAGAGGAACCAAAAGACATTATTAAATCCATTTAATGCCAATAAATGTTTTCTTACCAAAACAATGATATTATTCTTTCAAAATTTACAACATTTAATTAATTAATATTTCTACAACATTCACAAGTTTGTCAAAATTACTTTTTTCATTTGAGGTTTTCAAAAACTTCAAACAAGGGTTGTGGGAATCTTATTCCATGCCATTTGAATAAACAAATTGAAACATGGATAATTTCATTAAAACTAAAGTCTGGAGGGGACATTCACAACAAATTCAACAAAATTAACCAATGATGGAGTTTAGAAGGAATACCTTCAACATAGGTCATTCAATCAAAAGGATTGGGATATCACCATTTTTATTGGATACCTAATCCTTGGGATTATGGTGTATTTCAATTATTATTATTATTATTCATTGAGGAGAAATATGAAGAGTCATAGGTGAATAGGAAGAGTCATCGGACCTCTTGGAAGATGAAACTGAAGGTCATATCTCAATGTATTTATATGTGGCTCACATTAATAAAATTAATTCAAACTTGGAGTTATTCAAGGTTTGTCAATGGTATTAGAGACTTGGTGTTTTTAGATAACGCCATGATCTTTCCTACTCATTGCTTCATTTTTCAATAGTTTGTTTGTTGCATACTCTCTAGAGTTTCTTCCCTTCTCTTGGAGCCAAGATAAACCTCGACCTCCATTACTTTGACCTTGATTTAGAAAAAGAGTGATCAAATCGACCAACAATCAATCATGCAACTATAGGGGAGAGAAAGAGAGCCCATACACGGTGTGTATGGATTGTATTGCCCCTGTACAACCTGGTGGGTGATGGAAAATGACCAACAATACATAATATTCACCCAAGTAAGTGAAAGTACAATCTAAGCAAGAGAAATTTTCCCCAACAATGAGAAATCCGGCCATGGGTGGTGAGTACAACCTGTGGAGAAGGAGAAATCACTAGACATCAAGGAAATTAGGCTTAGGGAGAAAGAGGGTGTCCTCTAGGTTAGAGAAATGCACTAACAACTCTTCAAATTAGTTTAGCAACTCCCACTTTATTTGCAACAACTCTAAAATGGGAGTCATCAGTTCCCATCTCTGAAATCACACAACGATGGAGGACAAAGAGTTGTTGGGATAATTTTTCACAGAGCAATGCCATGTTGAAATATGTTAACTTTATTAATGTCACCCAACTAGCTTAAATTTATCTTAATTTATGAGTTATTCAATATTTATAGGAATTTTGAATGTAAATTCCATTTTAATCAATTAATAAAGCATTACTCATCCAACATCATATTTGACAAATTTCATTTAAATTTAGTTGTGAAATGTAAATTAGTTTCCCTAGATACAACTATCTTAATTGTACAATATCAATATTTTTATATACAAAATCTATATGTCGATCAAATCATATTTAACACATTTCATTTAAATTAAATTGTAAAATTTAATTAAATTATCTTGAAACAATTATATAAAAACATTTTCTAACTAAAAAATTAAATACAACTGTCCACTTTTTATTTCATATTGATTGAGACAAGTGTTATACAACAACATAGAAGTTCCAATATACCAATGATCCTTATGATAATGGGATCCACAAGGGACTAGTGCCTCCTACTAACATAATGGTTGATTGGTTGCAGTGTGAGTATTCATGTTGCTTTGCCTTCCTCCTTCCCTTTGTGAAAAAAAAATATCTCACTGGTAGTACTCCATACCCCTTTCACATGCCTCTCTATACAAAAATTATTATCCCACATTGGTTGATAGAAGTGATCCATAGCATGGAATTGTTTCTATGACATAAATGTCTCTCTATACAAAAACTACTATCCCATATTAGTTGATAGAAGTGGTTCATGGCATGGAATTGATTTTACGACATAAATAGCTCTTTATAAAAAAACTACTATTCCACATTGGTTCATAGAAGTGGCCCACACCAACATATAAGCTCCAATATACCACCATCCTCATATAAATGGGGAAGAATTTCTTTTACAACATAAATATCTCTCAATAGGACATTACAAATTTAGATTGTCTCATCTTCAAATAATTTTTTTTTTAAATCGTATTTTCATTTTATTTTAAACTATATGTGTTAAAACACAAATATAAAATTCCATGTTGAGTTTTTCCCCTTTAAAATTTTTCTTTTTGTTATCATTATTAATTTCAATTTTACAATATTGATTTTTTTTTATGGAATACACATCCCAACAAACCCTCCAAGTAATTCCCCTTAGTTCGAGAATGGTACGAGAGGTAAATAGGCTGGTTGCATTTTTGGCAACCTAACCCAACGGGGACATCGAATGAGGCCCAATAATACAGAGGAAACTAGCCTAGGGACTTGACCCCATGACCTCCTACTTGTAATTCACAACATGCAACCACTTGAGCTAACCCACCGAGCTTTATGATATTTAATTTATTTTTATACTAATCAGTAATCAATTTGAACTCTTTCAAGATACTATCTATTCATTTTAGTTACATATTCTCAATATCTATCTCACCATCGCAGATTGAGGTCACTACTTTTTTCTTCAGGATTTTCTCTTTCTGTTGTATGAAGTATTGAATTAATGAGATTAGTTTGACTGGCTTCATCTAGCATTTCTTTGTCAACCTCATCTATTGCCTCAATAGCTTTCTTGCTGAGATTCCTTATTGTTTCTACATCCTCTATCATCATTTGAGTTGGTGTTTATTTTTCCAAATCTACCAGAGTGTCCATCCCGAACTGTTTGAGTAAGTGATCTGATGCTCTCTATAATTTTTTGCAAGCCCTATCAACTACTTCCTGAGTGCTCTTGACACCACTTATGATAGATATCCCATTATTTAGGAGTATTTGGTCTTTTATTCCTTGTTTGGCTGTATATATTAGCAGGGTATTAGGCGGGTTACTATATAAATCTTTCCAATCTATAATCTTGTCAAATTTGCTCTGAGCCTTCGAATACTTTTCCTTTATATTTTGCATTTGCAAACCTAGCTTAAGATGATCTTCCATGTTCCTATGTACTTCATTCAATAAACCAAAGAACTTGTTATGCATATATCTAAGTTCTTCATTGGTACAATTGGATATTTCTTTGACTCTTTCTAGGAGCACAATCCATTTTCTATTTTTTTCTACATTCTTCTTTAAAAGTTCATTTTTTGGCATCGGTTTCCAAACATGACTTTCTATATTCTCATTATATGTGATTATCTCTAATTATTCTGCTCATAAATTCTCCACTTCTTGAGTATGTTTGGTCTTAAGTTTCTCTATCTCTTCTTGATGAAATTTTTGGTTGATGTTAGCCTTATGTTCAAATTCTACACATAATTTGTTCTCCTGCAACTATAGTAATTTTGTACTTCGTCTCTGTGTAGCTTTTCTTCCATCTCAAATACCTTTTTGGATTCACTGGCCAATCTTTCCTTGATGATGTTCATGGAAACTTTGAGTTCAACCACTCTAGTTCTAGATATATCTAATGCTTCTGCAACCTTATACATTGACATGACATTTTCACCAGTAAATGCATTAAGGGCTGATGCTGTTTGCATGGCATTTTTTTCGGGTCTGGGCCTGCCTTCCATTTGATAACTCTTTCAGAAGATTCTTTCTCTGATCCTTGTTCTCCTCTCTTCCTCTTGGTCATCCTTTTCTCAATATACCTGGTTTTATGGTTGTAGTAGTATTCTCCTACAACCACTACAACAAATTCTATTCCAAATCCTAGAGAGGTAAATGACATATTACCTGGTATTGCTGCCAGATGATTACATTATTCTAAGGGAATAGTGGCCACACTTGTGTTAGGATTTTCCACCACAATTTCGTTCAATTGTTCTGGTTCCTTTGTTGATGATATAACTGCATTTCTCTTCTCCTCTTCCTCTTTCTTCCTCATCTCTTTAGCTTGAACAACTAAGTTTTCCTATTCTTCATTTGCTATAGTTTCAACCTATGTTTCTGTGTTGTTTGTTTCCCCTTCAGTATCCTTTTTTGAGGTTTTCCCTTTATCTATGTTTTTGTTTATCTCGACTTGTTTCTTCTCTAGTTCCACTCTTTTTTTTTTTCCTATCTTTCTCCTCTGCTTCGTCATCATTTCTTTCCCTCTCCTCATATTTTTGTCTTTGTTCTCTTTCTTTGGATTCTTGCTTCTCCTTATCCTATTGGAGCAATGCCTTGAATTGTTATTTTATCACAATCCTCTCTTCATCTTCCTCCTTTTGAAGTTTATATTTGGTTAATTCACTTGGTATCTTTTCTAATACTTCTTCAAAAAATATAGTCCCTCTGAAGAGGTCTTCATCAAAATTAGCTTGATGAACAACTTATTGGGAAATATTGACTTCGTTTATATGTTCGTATACTACATTCTGGGGATCATTCCCTTTTATGCTTCCTGTGAATAAACATATTTCTCTTAAAGTTTCATCATCCCTTTCGGCATGAGGTTTATTTGATAGAGTGTTCCTGCCTATATGGAGCAGGAAGATTGGCCAATACTTTTTGTTATTTTTCGATAAGTAGGAAGTGAATCCCTTCTCAAATGTTTGACAGACTATTTCTCTCACCAATAGCTTATCGAGCACATACTTCGACAGTAGATGAGGTGGCCCAATATCTCCATATATTCTAACATAGGTATAGTACTTCTTCATGTACCAATATCCTATTTCCTTTAAGGCATTGATAGCCCCTTGGGATATTCTGTGTGGATAGAATCCAAATATAACTTTGTACAAAGGGGAAATATAGTAATCACATATATTGTATATATGTTCTCTATAATTAACATCCCACAATTTTGAACAATATACATGAATCAAAAGTTGGCTTGGGTCCCAATTCCAATTAAAAGCATAAAAGTTATGGGTGGCACATATAACACCAATCAAATATGTTTTCATATAGAAGCCAGGTTTTTTCATACCTTGGGCTTCTCAAGCTTGAATGATGATGTTGAAGGATAAAATGTTCTCCCAATTGAAATCTCGTCCGGTTTTGACCACTGTGTAAGCCATCATAAACCACTCCATTCTAAAATGTGTATTGGTTTCTTCACCATGTAGTCTGCATATCACCATGTTCAATAATATGTATGGTTCCTTTAGGCACATTGCAGGAATATATCTCTCTCCTTCCTTTACTGGTCTTTCCTCTCCGATGAACCAATTTTCCATCATCTTTTTAAAGTCTTTATGCTTGACTCTGAATTTGTCGAGAAATGATTCATTAAGGGACATTGTGGGATGTAGCGTATTATACTTGATCTTGATGTCTTCTACCTTTAGAGATGCAATCAAAACCTCATATGCATTAAGTATGGTGGTTGTCTCCTTTTGTAGGTGGGTAAAGTACCACCGTGTAGAATCATTAGAAGGAAAAATCATGGGGCGATCAACCACTGTGTGAATACCACTCTTCTTGATATTCCTATATTCATCAATATATTCATCATCAGAAGCATACTCTTCATTCTGGAACATGTGATATATTTCGCAGTACCTCGAGTAGTGTTCTCTTCCATCACAACAATTAGTGTCTGTAATGTTGTTGGCACAGGGGCAGACCCAGGGTTCAATGCTTACAACAACGCACCAACAAAACCCTAACTACCGGCCCTTTCGGCAACACATGCGAAGCAGATGAAGTCTCATCTGAGGTAGAGGTAGGGGTGGTTGCAGGACTCAGATGTCTGCAAAGTTAGCTGGGACATAGATCTATGATTGTAACACCTTAACAAAGCACTTAGTAGTTATAGTTCATTAATATTTAGTCTTAGTTTACAACGCAGCTAAACCATAATAATATATCAACGCAGTATTCACACAGATCCAATAGATTCAAGCACTAAGCATACCAACATAGATCATATCTAGGATTCATTCACATTATTCAACACTAAGCTACCATATTAGATTCTTCTAAGAATATATCAGTGCACTGAGCATTTAACCACATAAACAAGAAAAAAACCATAAAGAACAAAGCAACCACAACTCAGGATATACGTGGTTCACCCCCACCCTGTGGCCACGTCCACCAACTCTTCTTCTTTATTTATTTATGTCAATCTTCTACATGCACAGAGCCATGAAATATTTCTTCGCAGAGGACAGGAGATCTGTGCGCACTCCGGTATCCTCCTTCCCTAAGTTACAACACAAAGCCTCTTTGCAGTCTCCTACAATCACTTTCACTTAGCCTTGCAAATCTCACATAGTATGCACAAAGCATTTACAATCACTTTCACTTAGCATAGTACCAAAAACCTCTTCTCCTCCTCTTTGTTACATCACCTAGAATTCTATTTATACATTACAAAGAGGGCCTAAACATGGGTAAACCCATGGGACGACATCCCCATACCCGTTACATAAGCCCAAAACCCAAAAATCCCTAAAAAGGGGCCGAGATCCTGTGATCTTCGCTTTGACTTGCACTCCATCTTCGACAGCCTATCGAAGTCCCAAAAATAGGTCAAACATGACCAAGGATCCTCAAAACTTGGTCAAGGGAAAACATGGCCCCAACACTCACCTGTGATGCATCCCGTGTCACTATGGTTTGGGTAGCTTTGCTTCAAAAGCCTCGATCTTGGCTCAAGCTGCTTCGACCTGCTATTGCGCCATGACCTCCTGCTCGACAAACTCTTGGATTACTGCTTGGTTGATAGGTCCCTCTAAATGTTGTTCAGCTGTAGTGACAACTTGCTCCTGTTCTGCTCCTCGGCCTTCAATCTCCATGAATAGTTAGCAAGCCTAATCCTATATTGGTTGGATCCTCTGAGTCACTTTCATAACTTTTCTCTGAATGGTGTGGACCTGCTGTTGAAAAGTGCGTTGTTCTTGGGATCACTTCATCCTTTCAACTGTTGACAGGGGCTTCAACTGTGCCTCTATTGTTTCTGCTTGCTGCTTTTCCTCCTAGAGTTGTGACTCCAGTGCCTTCAGTTCAGGATCCTTAGTGAGTTTCTCATAAGTCTGGGCACTGCGATCACTTAGTTGTTTAGATTCCATTGTGAGTGCCTTGATTCTCTCCATTGCACTTCGAGCAATTGATTCTCTTTGATATTTCACATCCTATGGAGTGCTGGGCACTGTTCGTAGCTCTAAGTTTGTTATTCTTTGTTGAAGCTGCTGGATAGCTTCCACAAGCTATGCTACTTGATTCTCCACTTGGTCTTCTGCCTTTGGCTCTAAGCCCATCATAGAGTGAAGTGATCTGTTGACTGCTTCTTTGACTCCAAGATGCTCTGCGAGCAACTACTCCTTTTCTTTCTTGACTTGCACCCTCTCTTCTTAAAACTTGGCTTGAAGGTCATCCTTCTCCTTTTGCACGACCCAGTGTTTCTCTACCATTTCTTATTAGGATTGTTTCAGGGTCATTATGGCCTGGTCTTTCTCATCTTGTGATCGATGAAGGTGATCTTCGGTCACATCAGCTAGTCTGCAGAGTTGATCAGGCTCATCTCCCAACTCTGGTTCTTATGATGGCGGGGGCGCAGTGGATATTGCGTGGCTAGATTGAAGGGCCTCCTGTACCCCTCTGAGTTAAACCTCAATCCTATCGTACATATCCTTCTGCTTGGATTCATGTTTCTATAAGATGTCCTGTGATGAATCTGCTACAGCTGCGATGATGAAGTTGAAGTCATTTACAATGAGCACAATTTGCATCTTAGTCAAGGTGGCTCTAGATTTATTTTGGGAAGTGGGTTTCATGGGGGAAGCCTTCATTTTCTTCAAGGGATCAACCTCATAAATAGGATCCCTAGGCGGTGTTACTTCTCCCTACTTCTATTGATCTTATTTTCCATTGGTCTCTTCTTAATATACTTCGTCATCACCCCCTCGACCAGGTGATAGTGAAGTAGTTTCTTCCAATGTGCTGCTCAAGTTTTGGACCTCTTCGGTCTTCTTCCTTCTGCTGGGTCCAGGAGTATCCTTTTCTTCATGAGTAGTCTCATGGCTATTGATTAGTTCAAGGTATAGCATTTCTGCAGGGTCAGCGGGTATGAGGAGATCTGCAGACCAGTCCTTGGTTATCTCTTCGAGGTCCTCCTCTGTGAGCTTGTAGTATGATTGAATATCTTATTTATGCTCATCTGCGCACGCGGTGATATAAATGAAGTTCTGATCTGCGTGAAACTTCATGAGGGTTTTTGGTGTCATGCGAGGGACAACTTCGATAGCCATGTTTAGTTGGAGATAATATGTATGAAATATCACAATTGACTACCACTATTTTCCCATATAGCTTGAGTACCAGAGTATGGTGAACTTTCCAGTGAGCGGCTTGAACGACTCAATGTTCGGGAAGGTCACACCTTCCAGCATTTCCCAAGCAGTAAATGTGATGAGGATCAGGAGACAACTAAAGTGGAACTCATAGCCTTGATATTGAGCTTCACGACAATCTAATTCCAGTTGGTTGACCAAGTACTTCACCCAGTTCATTTGGAGTCCTT
>SNQJ01S0216035.1:0-15517 GCA_010110895.2 Picea sitchensis | reverse complement strand
TACAATTAACTGTCAAGGCACAATAGGGCCGACTTTTACTAAGGCACAATAGGGCCTAATTAAATATAATATAATAATATTATTCAACTCTCTCTTAGGTAGAATATTCTTCGAAGTTACAATATTTCAACATCTTCAACTCTCAGACTTGTAGTCATTTTTGCTTGTAGAAACCCTCGGCTTGAAAAATCCCAAAATTTCAACCTTCTTAAAAAGTCAACACTAGGATTTTAGGACATGCGCTAGGGTTAGGCAAGTTGCCTAGTACAATTTTCTTAACTCTGGTACTAGAAAACCCCAATGACTGGCAATATTTGTTCTTGTTGGTGTCTTGCGCTAAGTCAAATCTAGCTTCAAACCACATGCTCTAATACCATGTTAGATTTACTTAGATTTTCAGTAGCAATAGATTTACCAGAGTATTTTGATCTTCATTTAACATTCAACAACCATATACTGAAAATATAAGAAGGATCTAGAAGCAGATAGACAAGCACAAGAAGACACAAAGATTATCCTGGGAAAACCCCAAACTTGGGAAAAAACCCAACCAACTTTTCTTAGAGAGAATATTTATAGAACAAGCTCTATTCACAAGAGAAAAACCAACAATGCAGAAACCCTGAGAAACAAAAGCAAAACCTTGAAATATGATGTGTAGTAACCCTAGTGAGAGTGCTAGAGTACTCGGCCTCTTCCAACGAACTTCCCAAGACAAAATAGAAACCCTAGCAAGGGTTCATGAGGAAACCCTACCCTCTTGCGCCTCCTTCTTCTCCTTCGCTTGGATAATAAGATGGTGAGTTGAGGGTGTGTTCAAACGAGGAGACATCCTCCTTTATTTATAATCTTTAAGTCACTTTGTTGGGGTCGACTTCTCTTGTTGGAAATTCTATTTTCACTTTATTATTTTCCTGTGGGGTCTACTTCTCTTTTGGGGTATTCTTCAACTATTCAATGGTCTTTCTTTGAGTTCTTGGAATCTTCCTCGTTGCTTCATTTCTTGAGCATCCAACAACTATTTGGCAATCGGGGGAGGAGGTTTTTGGTGAAATATCTAATAAGTGAAATAAAATATTTTCAATCTGAATAACCTCTAACTCAATAAGTCATTAAACCTTGGGCTTAATACTTGTAATTCAATCTTTCATCTAATAATACCCTGTGGGTTAATTAACTAAGCGTTGAGTATCATAATCATTGTGGAATACTTGTGCCTTAACTTTTAAATCTTCTAAGTTTTCCTTTGACTTGTGAATGTTAATGTTGCCATTGAGGAGAAGTCTAATAGATTAAGTGCTATTGGGGAATGCTTAGGCCTAATATGTTGATGATGCTAATGCCTTGATCTTCTTTATATCCTGCACATTGAAATAACGTGATTAACTTGTTGCATTGTATCATTGTATCTCTAACATTGTTTATTGTAAGTATTGGTATATTTATTATTTTGTAAGTACTTGTAATTCTATTATAACGAAACACCCTTACATTTAGTTGACCCCTTACCCAACCTTAGGCACTAGTCTCAGTTGACTTAGGGAAAGAGCTTGCTTAACATACTAACCTTGGATCTTGCATTGCTGCCTTAGCATCATAGGTTAGACTCCTCCCAAAACTTTAACAAATTAAAGTCAACTCCTAGAACTTAAACTCTAAATCTTATCTAGAAACTAGGGTCTACCCCCCTTGGCTTCCCTAGGAGTGAGCCTAGATGGAAGAGGTTTCGGTCAAAGTGACAGCGTGAGCTGTGAACCTAGGCATTGTACCTCCAAGGACACACTGAGTGAGTTGGACTTAGCTCACGTCTGTAAGTGTGTATAAGGACGGCAACAAGATGGATTGACACATGGGAGATGGTCTGTGATGGATTTTAACATTGGAGATAGCATGTTTAATGATTGCTTGACCTTAGTGGGTGCCTGCTTAGCATTTTTCTTGAGGGTGTTGGAGTTCTCTTGATAGCATGGTGGACATCCTTCATTGTGGCCACATGGACAGGTTCACTTGCTTAGAGGATGCTCTACTTAGGAGGAGGAGCATTGTGCATTTTGGAGGAGGGCATTAGGCCCTAGATAACATAGGTAGCTTGGATTCTTGGATGGACGCCTAGGCTGTGCCAATGTTCATGTAGGGGGAGTGGACCCAATGGAGTACATGGATAAGGAGGTGCTACCCCCCTATTTGCACCAGGCAGGACTGACGATGATCCACAAAGGTTGAACAAGTCAATTGTTCAAAATCAGAGTTCAGAAGTCCATCCGGGTCTTATGACCCCTTCAACTTTTCTTCTTCTTCATGAATGATCCATACCCCCATGTGGGGAATTGTAATAAAATGAGCTAGCATGATGACCTTTCCTATGTAAAAGGCTTATCCCCCTAAGACTTGATTATGAGTGCATACTCTAGAGTGTTTTTTTTTCACTTGTTAATTATATCTTGTTGTTTAAACGAGTTATAATTTCTAAGTTTTTTCACTCATTACCTCCTGTTAACCCCTAGATTTTCACCCTTGAAAATATTGAGGGTTAAGAGCCAACATGGACTATTTTGGATGGCATTCTGAGATTCTCCCAGAGTTTAGCACTTATGGTTAGTAGAGGTTGATTTCCATCAGAGATAGGTATATGATCGGTACGTGGTTGTTTGGTTAAAATTCCCTTAACTATTTCCCCATGCCTCCTAACCCACTTCCCTCTAACTATATCCTATCCTAATCCTAAACCCATTTCCCCTTCTAATTAATTAATTAATTGATTAATCAATTAATTAAACCTTTAATTCTATACATACCCACTAACCCTGTATTCATATATCACTTTTAGTGTCCCCCTTATTATATTAATTATCTAAAAGTGTTTGTCCTCTTTTAATATTACTTAATTAATATTAAAATGAGGTTTGTACCCCTTTAAAAGTGTCCCCCCTTTTCTTTAATCAAATAATTAATTAATTTATCCTACCCCTTGGTTAATTTGTGTCCCCCTCTTTTATGCACACATTTCCCTTTCTAAATAACCCCATGCATTTTCCTAAGTTAATAGATAGCCTATTGTATTTCTTTTTTCGATCATCCTCTTACTTCCCACGTCACACTCCCTCATGTCACTCTCCACTAGCGCATGTGTTTCATATGTTAATGTTTATGCCATTATTATAGTTCTTTGCATTTCAATAGATAAGAGCAACATAAGAACAAGATCACTGAGAAATACACATTCTGAGAGACACATCATTTATCTGGGAAACCCTCTAGGGGAGAGAACAACCCGACTAAAACTTCCTTATCATAAATTGCTAATAACATGTTCAAGAGATAACTCAAACCAATACAGGATAGTCCTCTCTAAAAGATGAGCCACTCTTCTCCTTCTCTCTCACTTAGGTAAGTTGACACCTCTTAAGAATGACAAGTGTGTTGTGTGTGTTAAAAGTGAGAGCTAGCCTCTCCTATATGCTAATATTGTACGTGTGAAGGGTCTTCCTTTGGTGGTGACCTCTCTCACTGGGTGGGTAAACCCACCTTTAATTTGATTCTGGGTCTCAATAACAACTGCTAGGGATTACTTCTTATTCTGCCTATTATTTCTTATTCTGCCTATTATATTTTTCTTTTGACCAATCCGCAAATGAGGATTTGGTCCTAATACAATTACGACATGATTAATGCAATGTGGATTAATCCTATGAATCAAATAACAATAATAATAAGAATACTCTTTGAGTTACATTATTTCAACACTCCCCACATAACAAGAGATTATTCTTCAACAACTTGTCGGTGAGAGAGAGTGCGCATCATCGGTGTCGGGGAGGGGCGGTATCTCGTCAATATCATCTTAGAAAAGAATTGGCTAGCATATTTAGAGTCATGAAAGTTTCTTCTGCCTTGGCAACATCATCATTCTTCGAAAGAATGCCATCGTCATCTGCATCAAATGTATCGGTAAAATGATACCTCATCATCCGCGACACTAAGAACGGCACATCCTTGTTCTTGGCTCAATGTCACAGTTGTTAATTTGTTAAGCAGGTGTTAGACCACATCTTAGCTACGTCTAACAACAAGATTAGAAGCAAGGAACATCTTGCTTCACATCTGACAACTAGGTCAAAAACAAGGAACACACAACGTCATTCTCTACGTCTAACAACTAGGACAAAAGAAAGGAACACATCATCTTTCTTTACGTCTAACTGCGAGGTCGGAAGCAAGGAACACATCAACATCTAAGCTTATGTCTGGCTCGCGAGGTCAAAGCGGTCATCTTTAGATCTGGCGCTAAGATTAGGAGAAAGAAATCACACATCTCGCTTCGTCTAACAACTGAGTCGGCGAGATCATCTTAACTGCGATCTAACAGCGAGGTTAGAAGCAGGAATGCCCGACCTTCCTCGCTTCGTCTAGCGGTGAGGGTGAGGAAACAATGACTTCGTGCTTCGTCTAAATGAGAGTGGGAAGCAAGGAACATACGGCGTCTTGCTTTACGTCTAACGGTGAGGCCAGAAGCAAGGATCACAAAGCGTCATACTTTACGTCTAACAAATAGCTCAGAAGCAAGGAACACAAACAACATCTTGCTTTACGTCTAAAAAAACGAGGTCAGAAGCAATGACTCATCTTGCTTCCATGTCCCAACTGGCGGTGGAAGCAGGGCTACAGGTCTTTGTACGATCCGGTATGAGCTTTCTTCGATCGTGGACATGAGACTTCTGTCTTCAACCTCAAAATCCTTGGGGTTGCTCTGCCACTTCCTCTTGATAACACCATTGAGGAAAGGCGTCTTCACATCCATCACGGTGAGCTTCCGGTTTCATCTCTTAGGCTGCAGAGCTATAATGGATTCGATCCGGAAGTGTAATATCGACCCCGCAGGGTGAATGTCTCTTCATAGTCAATGCCTTCCATACGGAAAAATACTGACGACAAATCTTGGTTATATTTCATTAATTCCCATCAGCAATATGTTTTTATTTGAAGATCCATTTTGATGATACATCCTTACTTTTGGTGGAACTATTTCCCATACACCATTCTTTATTATCGATTAATTCCTCTGTCATGGCATCTTCCCACGTCCCTTCCTTTAGATGGCTTCTTCAAAGCATGGGCTCCTTTTCTGGGAGGTCACACATCAAAGCTGTGTAGTTGGAGAATGGCTTTGGTCTTCACTGTCTTGTGGTTTCTTCTGGAACCTGTACTTCTCTCCATCTTGAATAAGCTCTCTTGCCCAAGCGGGCTTTCTTTTATGGGAGAAGGTCATTTGAGGAGATTCTTGAACTTTTGTTATATCATGGTCTTCGAGAATTTCCTCATCAGAGATGCGACTTCCTTGGGTTCTACATCTCTGGGGCCTCACTAATTCACATGTCTTTGAGTTCTGGGTTCCTCTTCATATAAACGCTCAAAGGCTGGCATCTTCTTGATTTCTTAGTGTTGCTTCTTCATCAAGGTCACGTCCCTCTTGATCTCAATATGGTGGTGACCGGTGGCGAATTACGAAGGCCTTGGAGACCTCACAAAATCCCACAAATATTCCCTTATTCCGGAGGGTTCCGACATTTTTTTTGGTATATGGATAAACACTTGGACAACCAAATATTTTGAATGGATTACCTCTGGCTTCTTTTTAGACATTTCTTGGGGTCTTGAACCCAAGTCGCTATGGGATAATCGGTTCTACACATAAACAACTACCATTGTTTCCTTTGCCCATAAACGCATAGGAAGATCTTGATGCGTGAATCATGGTCTTCGGCTTCCATGTTGTTGTTCTTCCTTTCACCTACGTTTTGTAGGGGATTATAGGGGGGGGTGAGTTCCCTCTTGATCCCATCTTTGCAGAAGTTCACAAACTCTTTAGGGTATGGCCTCCTCCATTATCGACACAGGTAATCTTTCTTCGAGAAAAATTCTCTATGAGGCTTTGAATTCCTTGAATTTCTTTGAATACTTCATCTTTAGAGTTTAAGAAATATCCGGGTCTTACGAAAATATTCATCAATAAATGATACATAGTATACATACCACTAATGGGATGATGGCATTGGGCCACACATATACGATAGATGAGTTCCAATACCATACGCTTTGTTGTCCCTCTTTGGAAGGGTTCTTGATGTTCTTCCTTAGCACATCCATTGCATATGCCTTCTTGATCGACCTTGAGTTATGGTAAACACGATAACTGCATATGTATGGTAGTGGCTTGTGGTTGATGTGGGCCAATCTTTTATGCCAAAGTTATGAGTTTTCAAGGGTATGGTTCATGGTTGTTTCTGGGTGACCTTTTCGGCTTATATAAGCCATTTTCTTCACTTCCGATGACGATTGTTTCATTTAGGGTTTCTCATTTAATTACGTAAGAACTTCTCTCCATCTATGAAGGCAACTCTATAGCCTTTCTTTGCTAAAGTTGAAATGGAGAGTAGATTCTTCTTCAAACCTGGTACATAGAGTCGTCCTTCATTGTTATTGGTTCTGAATCTAGCTTGTAGTTTGATTCTCCTATTCCCTTGATAGGATATTGATAATCATCTCCAAGAGTTACTTTCTGAGAAAACTTCTTTTCACGAAATACAAGAGTATTTTTCTTACCGTCATATGTTTTGATGCACGCTATCAATGAGCCATGTTCCTCTTGAAGTGATACAAATGGAGAGATGAGATCAAGACATGGTCCTTAATCATGCATGGAGTGGTTCTTCATCTCCGACTATGTGAGCATGTTGCCTTTGTGCTTCCTCTTGTTCTTCTCTTCTGACTTTGGACAAGAATTCACCTTGTATCTTATCCTGTGATAGCATTTATAGATGAGATCCGTCCCTTCGTTGTCTTTCTTACGAAAATTTCTTAGGTGAATTTTTGGTTGTTGAATTGTTTGATAGTTTGAGGTTCTCGAGTTTCCCTTTTGAAATATGGTTTCTCCCTTCCTCCTTTTGCATGAGTTGCTTTGGGGCTTGATCATCATCCTTACTAGCTAGTGCTTCCCGTTCTTCGGACTTGTCTCTTCTTGGATGCATTCTTCCCATCGGCTCTCGGTATAGTTTCTCCTTTAAGCACCTCTGGTGGATGAAGGCATCCCATATTGAGACCATTTAGAATTCGTTATTCACAATTCGTCTTCATCGATGGTGTCTCCAATCACTTCTAGTTGTTGTTTGAATTGTGATATTCTGGAGGAATATTCTTGAATCATTTCTCCTTTTACACGCATTGGTATTCTTCAATTGAGATCTTAGATTCATCTTTAGATTGATGTTCTTTTTCCCTTCATATAGTTTGCCCAGAAGGTAGAAACATTTCCTTGAGGATTTTTTTGGGCCGAGACATATGGTATCAGGTGGTCTTTGATTGTGTCTGCAATGATTCTTTGAGCCACGATTGAGTCCTTGATGCTTTGTTTTCTCTACGGCATCAGGTTCCTCCATTTATTCTTTGATAAATTTTTCTAGGTCATTACAGCGGCAACAAGGTGGGGTGTGTCCACCCACAAAATATAACATGTATACATATGAAGTAAAACAATCAAATGCATAAGAGGAAACAAACATGAAATGCAAATCGTATAATACACGAAAAATGCCTACCTCATGCCACATGCAGTCGTGTCCCACCAACTTGTTGGGGTTTGAGGAGGCGTCTGCCGATGGGTAATGGGTGCCTTCTTCCTTCCAGGGTGGACAAGTAGTACGAGTTATCCGTTGATTCCATCCCGACCTTGAAGATTAGAGCCCGCGGTGTGCTTCCTTTTGCATTAGTTGGCTCTCCTTTTTTTGAGTATCCCACATCCATATCAAATCTCCCTCCTTGTATTTTGGATCTTGTGTTTGGTTGTTCCTTGAACAACCATGGTGTACTGTACTAAGGGAGGTGGTTGGGCTTCTACTGAAAAGACTTCTTACTGGGACGGATGGATCGCATCTTCTTCATCCGCTTGGTCTTTTTAGTATTTTCATCGTCCCTACCTCTTTGTTATGAAACTGATATAGGAGTTGAGGATATTCCTCTTTCTTGGGCCACTCAATGTGATACAAACTCTTCTTACGTAACAAATGACATATCTTCCGGAGATATTCTTGAAGAGTTTGTATCACATCTTTACTTCATTTCTGAAGGGCGACATCTTGTACATGAGTTCCAGTTAGTGGTGCGTTGAGTAATCGTCCTGTTGTTCCATATTTCAAAGGAAACCGCAAAAAGATGAGATCGATCTCAAGGGACCCACCTATCATGCTTTCAAACTTCTAGATAACAACATTCCCCACATCGGGACGCCGACAACTATAATATATGTGAGCAGTCTTCTCGAGGGAATTCTTTGTTGCCACTTCAACATTTCTTAACCTACATGTGTAAGGTATTGCTTTGGATTCCAAATCCACACACATTTACAGGCTTGGTTACCTTCGGGATCCATTTGTCGCATGACTTTAAGAGACATCATGTTTGCATAACACATATCACTGTCCAATTGTTGAGGTGTTGTTTGTTCATCATAAAGGTCATGAAGAAAGATTTTTCACCATATTGGATCACGAAGATGGTCGACTTGCACCATAATCGGGGGTCCATGGAAAACCAGTCGTTCGAAAAGTTATTGAAGATTCTTTAATGAAGGGATCTTAATTGCTTCTTTTAGAGACGATCACATGCATCTTCGACAAAGCTCCTTCAAGTCAAAATCAAGGGTAATCTTATCAGCTTTGGATGTCTTGGGAAGAACTTCGGGGAGATTTTGGGTGATCAATGGCAGTTGCTTCGGGTTCTTTTTCCGTTATACTTGGACTTCTTGTTTTTAAGCTTTTCGTGTCCGGTCCAAGTTGTTAATTATTGCTAGTCTTGCTGCTATGGCTGTCGCCGAGCTTACTACGATGTTCTATATCAGATATATTTATTTGAGGAAAGTTCAAAAAAGCGGTCAAGATTGTTGACTTGTTTAATTTATTATAAGGACACTCATTCTCGATATTAGCTACTTTGCATTCCAGACGCAAAATATTTTCATCGACTACATTTGTAGGGGCCGGAGTATTTGGGACTTCATTTTTCATTCTTGACTTGTAGGCTTGGTTCCCTTTACGGAATGGCCCTTTGAATGGAGGTCTAGTTGGTGCCTGGGTCTGGGACTTTTTAAGTCTAACGATACAGTTCATCATTTCTTCTTGATTCTTCATGATGCTATCACTGAAGCTTGCAACTTACTGATACAGGTGCAGAGATCCGAAGCAGGCTACGACGTGTGTACCACTTACGCTTGGTGTACAATACCCTAGGGTTGGCAAGGGCTCAATCTTTGAAAGGATATTTCGCTAATCTTGGTTCAAGAAGCTCTTGGGCTTCTTGAATGGTTTGAGGGTCTTTGTCTCTAAGAATATACTAGCTGGCCATTGAAAGATCTAATATAAATGTGAACAAGATAATCATCTTTGGAAGGTGGCTTGGGGGAATTCGTTGGAGTAATACTTTGAAACTGGTATGAAATTCCCGAATGGACTCATCTCATATTTAGCAAGGCTATTTAGTCGAATTGGCTTGACATGTTTGGTTCTTCTTTGATGCTCCACCTTTCGAGGAAGATTTGCTCAAGTCTATCCATGGTTTTGATGCTTCCATCGAGCGGGGCCAAGATACCAACGTCTTTCAACATCATAAAGGGTAGCGGAGAATAACTTCATGACCAAGTCTCGACATCATCACTAATGGGGTGAAGTGGAAAAAATGCCCAGAAACGAAATTACTCATTCTCTTGACACTAGTAGCATCGGTGCGGGTAACTGAAGCAGCTCCCTTCTCTCATATTTGGGTGGCATTTTCCTACGGTAGCCGGGTATGGTTGACATGTCTAATGTCTTGAACAAAGTAGATGACCATTATCTCTGATTATTGACTGGGTTTTTAGTACCGATTAAAGTAGATGTTGAAGTCTCTTTCCAAAAAGTGACTTGACAACATTTGAATTCTGGGAGAGCTTCCTTCTAAAAGCTGGGAGAGTTATTGGGCCTCTTTTTTGGAGTCGCCAGATAGTTTTCTGAAACTATCAAATGGGAATAAATCCTTAGTGGAGTGCGGTAAGCTTGTAGAGAAAGGTGTAGGGCAAGGCTGCAAAGGATTTTCATTGAGGAAGATTGACCAGTGTTCCCCGACCCGCCTCCATCCATGTCCATGTCCATCCATCCATCCATCCATCCATTCCATTGCCTCACTCCATCCATTCCATCCCTGTCCATTCCATCCATTCCATTCCATCAAGTCCATCCATCCATTCCATCCTCCATCCATCCTCCTTCCTCCATTTCCTTCCATTCCATTCCATTTCATCCATCCATTCCATCCTCCTTCGTCCATCCTTCCATCTCCTCCATTCATTCCATCCATCCATTTCCGGCTCCATTTCCATCCATTCCTTCCTTCCGTCCATTCCATCCATTTCCATCCGCTCCACTCCGTCCATCATGATCCATCCATTCCATTTTCATCCTCCATTCCGTCCATTTCCTCCTTCCATCTCTATCCATTCCATCCTCCATCCATCCTTCAAGTCCTCCATTCCTCCTTCCTTCCTTCATCCTCCATCCATCCGTCCATTCATTCCATCCACTCCATTCCTTTCCGTCCCCTCCATTTCCATCCATCCGTCCTCCGTCCGTCCTCCATTCCATCCTCCATTCCATTCCTTCCATTTCATCCTTCCACTGGTCCGTCCGGTCCGTCCTTCCTTCCTTCCATCCTCCATTTCCTCCATCCGTCCATTCCATCCATCTTTCCATCCACTCCATTTCCTTAATCTCGTCCGTCCCTTCTTTCCACTGTCCAGATCCATGAACTCTAAGTGCTAAGGAAAGAAAAAGGTATGGTCGTCAAAGCCCCGGATCTAGCTAATGCTTTTTGTCCGGTCCCGGTTGTGCTTTTTGTTTGAAGTTATGAGAATAAGTTTGGATTTGATTTGCACTTTATAAGATGGATTAAAGCATGCATTGGATCCCCATGGATAGCACCGATGGTAAATTGACGGCCAGGTCCATTTTTTCAAATCAATAGAGGGCTTTGTCAAGGATGCCCTCTGTCTCCTTTTCTCTATGCAATTCAAGCATCAATCCTAAGCTACCATCTAGGAAACTCCCAAATTCACAAAAACCTCCAGGGATTAAGAATAGTGCAAGGAGTGAAAGACATCAACCATGCCCAGTTTGGGGCGACCACGTTCTTCTTGGGAGAACAAAACCCATCATAGCGAAAATTTTAGGAAGAGTTGGGCCGCCTATCTCTTTGAAACTTGTTGTGAAATAAATCACGGCCAAGAGAAACATTTATGGATGGAACATCACCCCAAATGAAATCTTGAGAATCACTTCGTGTCCTTAGTATGGAGGGCACACAAATGGGATGCCTTTGGGTATTTAGGAATTGTCTTCAAATGCTGCTCCAAAAGGAGCTTCCAATGGAGCCATCCTAGCCGAAAAAACTAAAGAAAATTCTCAACAGGAGCCAAGCTAATTTTGAACTGTGAGGGCAGTCTTGATAAAAGTTGTAGTAGCAAGTCTCCCAATCTACTAATGCTCGTTGCTTCTAGCCCCGGCCATAGTCATTCAAAGTCTTGAAGCATTCTAGTGATGTTTCCCTCTGGGAAGGAGGAAAGCAAGAAGAAGCATTTAGTTAAATGGGAAAAACCACAAAATCCTACATGGAAGGGGCCTTAATCTGAAGAACACAAGGACCCAAAATCTGGCCCTAGGGGCAAAGCTCCTATGGAAAATGGTAGCTGGAAAGATTACTTGGAGCAAGAAAGCCCTCTTGAGGAAATACTTCCGAGGATCTTCGGAAATAAGTTTAGAACTCCCATGCAAGGAAGGGAAAAGATCTCCCATCTTTGCACTCTGCAAAAGGTGATCCCTCTCTTCACACCCCACCTAACTTGGATCCCGAAAAAATGGAAAGAAAATAAGAATCTGTACAGACTCAATAATGGGCGACCCACCGCTAGATCAACGCCAAGAACTACAAGACCTCAAAAGATGGATGGACAGTCAAAATCTCTCAACTCTTTTAGACATTTCAGATTGGGAAGAAAAAAGACCTCACCTTTGGCAAAGATGGGATGCCCCAAACAGACTCGCCAATTTAGAAAGACAGTGGGCTGATCTCAAGAAACTTCTGCAAGGGAAAGCTCCTCTAAAAAAAACAGGAAAAGACGAGCGAGGCTGTGGCAGCAAAGCTCAGGCTTATACCACAACTGAAGGATACCATCTCCTCAATTCAGTCCCCACTGCACTACCAAACCCAGCCCTGTGGAAGGCAGTCTAGAATTATCGCTCCCTACCAAAAGTAATACAGCCCTGTGGAAGGCAGTTTGGAATTATCGCTCCCTTCCAAAAGTTGACCTCTTCATCTGGACCTTGTCACATAAGAGCATCCCAATGGGGGAGAATCTCAAAAGAAGGGGCTGGGGGGGACCCTTTAGATGCCCACTTTGCCGTCAAGAGGAAGAAACAACTGACCACCTCCTTCTTAGGTGCAGTTATTCCAAAGAAGTCTGGAAGAAAATGACAGGACCCCAGCTAATCACGAGATTCCCCACTGATGTAACAAGCCTTCTCCTCCAATGGGACTCCATGTGTCCCTTTGCCGGCAAAAAAAAGAACCAAACTCACTGGATTTGGGGACTGTTACCAAAGCTCGCCCTCTGGAGTCTCTGGCTAGAGCGAAACCACAGAATTTTTAGGGACAGCCCTTTAAGGGAAGACAGATTGGTTATCAAAATTCAAGCAACTATGGGGGAGCTGGCTTCTCATCTCAATCCCACAGTCAAGCTTCACAATCTGGATGAAGATCAGAGGAACTGGATATCTCAATTCAATGTCCCAGATCTAGGACGCCCACATCGAACTCATCCCAACAAAGAACCCTGGGAGGTCAGGGAAAAGGGAAACGACTTTGACAATTGGAAATGTAAAATCAAAACTCCTATTCTTCATTTCGATAGGGCCTCGAAAGGGAACCCAGGGCCCTCTGGGGGAGGAGGCACAATTGAAGAACCCAATCAAGACAAAGTTACGCAGTATGCAATTGGGCTCGGCATAGAATCTAACAACAGGGCTGAGGCTTTGGCTCTCTGGCAAGGAATGCAATTGGCATTAAAACTCAAAATCCCGGACTTAACAGTGATAGGTGACTCAAGAATTATAATACAGGCCATGGTCAAGAGAACCAATTCTAAAAGTGTAAAACTAAACAACCTCCTTGACAAAATCCGAATTATATCAAGTAAATTGAATTCCTGTCGTTTCTATCATGTGTTAAGGGACCAAAATGGCAGAGCTGACCAAGCAGCCAATCAAGGCGTGCTTCTGGAGGAAGGTACTCTGTTAGTGAATGGCACATTGGAACGAGTGGAAATCCCATGACCACACGCATCCCCTTCGCTCTCTCCCAAATGTTGATTCGCGCAGGTACAAGGGATCTAAGAAAATCGGGCATGAAGACAGGAATAATTGGGTTGATTGGCAAGCAAGCTCATCCAAGTACCAAGAAGAAACGCGCCCAATACTGGAGGCAGACACAAAATCCACGCGGATCACCCAGATCCCAAAGAAAATGATGAGCCAGGGCAAAAAAGAAATAAAGGGAGCTCGGGCCCCTCTCTTCCCATCTCAAGGTTCAATCTGCAAGACGCGCAGGCACAAAGAGAGGGCAAGGAACCAGAGCGGGCATCTCCAGGCACGAGAAGGGAAAGCAAGCAGGAAGATGGCGTCTTCCTCCAAAGGGACAATGAGTACAGAAGATCGTTTGAAGGCTATGGATAAAACTCTTGCCAATTTGCAGTATATGCTACAGCATCAGTTAGACTTCTTGGAAAATCTAGATGTGGAAGCTGGACGCAGGCTAGAACAGCTGGAATCAGACATCACCATGACGAAAATCGGGTTTGCTGAAGAATTGGACAAGCTTCACAAAGAACTGAAGAATCCTCAGCAAGAATTTGACAAAAGAATGGAACAATTGGAGGCTAAAATGGCCCAGCTGAACAGCAATGGGAACCAGGATGAAGAGAAGTAATTCCTGTGTCAAAGTGTTATTGTAAAATCTCTTACAACAGTCTGGCATAGTATTAACCATGGCTTTAAATAAGCAGTATAGTAAGCAAATAGGGAGCTTAATCAGTTAGTAGGGCTTGTGTCAAAGTTGTTTGTAAACAGGTAAAAAGACCCAAAAAAGCATTGGGCATTTTGTAATCTGAACCAGTGGCTCTGCCACACTTTTTAATACAATTTCATACCCGTTTATGTCAAAAAAAAAAACAATGACCTACTTGTGTGCTTGCTACCTAGGGTCTCAAAATTCAGCAATATAATAGCAAAATGTAAGAAATTAAGCCTACAACCATTCACTTAAGAAGTTTTGCATGAAAAATTCACTTACATGTCATGAAGAAAGCATAATCAAACACTAGTTGTAAACCTTCCATGAGAGAAATACCATAAATGCCAACAGAAATCCTCCTCCAAGAGTAGCGCCTCACTTAAAACACCAAAATTACCCAAACTAGGGTGCAAGTTTGAGATCTCACAAGAGAGTGATTTGTGTTCCTTTCAAATGAGGGAAAAACATCCTCAATATATATCAATCCATGACCTCTAAATTACAAAATAGGTCATTAAAACAGTCAACAAGGCTGACTACAAAATTTACACTGTTTTTACATTAACTGCTAGATAAATGACATAAAATGAGCAAAAGGTGGGACGTCAAGCCCTTCTGAGGGAGACATTGGCCCTTTTTTGGGCATATCCAGCATCCAGAAGTCAGACGTTAGCCCTTCTAGGGCTCCTCCAAGCTGCAACACGTGCCAATAACCTCATCACACTGCCACACGCTCAAGGTAACGTCCGGCTCTTCTAGGTGACGTCCTGTCCATCCAGAGGAAAACGTTTCATCTGAAGTGGGTGATCCCCCCTAGGTCGGGCTCTGCCAAAGTGTCCTAGGTGGAGCATCCTTCTTTCTTCATGTGCAAAGGCTCATCATAACACTGTCCTGTCTCTGCCATCCCAGCAACCATTTGATGGGCTCTTCAGCCCCATGGAGGTTTGAGCTAATCATCTCCCCATGTGTACCGGTCCACTGGTACCTGTCCGTCGGGCATGGTCTTGCACATCAAAAACTTTGCCCTCCATGGGCTCATCAGTCCTTGGGATCATAGCAATGTGAATCATATTTCATCATTAAATTCATCAAATACATGCACAAGACCCTTAGCATATCCTCTAACAGCTCAAAGACATTACACTGATCTACTATACAAAGTTGAAGAAATAGACAGAATAACCTATTGGGCCAGTATCCATAAGAAGAGGAAAGTTTCCAAAGAAAATTATTCAAGCCATGTAACATGAAGTGATATTGTCTAAGGATGTCCAGTGATAATGATGACCAGGGGTAGGTATTGTCTGTGGGTGCCTTTGTAGGAGGCGAGTTGTACCTGTCATGGATGCAGTTTTTTCCAAGCCCCTTTATTGCC
>SNQJ01S0216034.1:0-22220 GCA_010110895.2 Picea sitchensis | reverse complement strand
TCCACAATACCGAGGTGTCAACTTGACACAAGATCCCATTCTCAAGGAACTTTTCCTGGGCCTAACTTGGAGATACACATGATCCCCTGCTTTGAACTCTCTAGGAGTCCTCTTTCTGTTTGCATAACTTTTTTGTCTATCCTGAGATATTTTCATATTTTGTTTTATATGAATTACTTGTTGTTCCATTTCCTTTAGCATATCTAGCTCGATTGTAATTATGTCTATTGGGTTATTCCAGTTGATTGGAATGTTGCATTGTCTACCATAGAGGGCCTCAAAAGGGCTCATCTTCAATGACTCTTGATAGCCATTGTTATAATCAAACTATAACAGTGGTAGGTAGCCTTCCCACTTCTTAGGTTGATGCATTACATGCATCCTTAACATGTCCTTTAACACTTGGTTTACCCTCTCTGTCTACCCATCAGTTTGAGGATGATATGCGGTACTAAATAGTAATTTAGTTTCAAAAACAACAAATAGAGTTTTCCAAAAGTTTGAAGTAAATTTTGTATCTCAGTCAGATATGATTTATTTAGGCATGCCATGCAGTCTAAATATTTCTTTCATAAAAATACTGGCAATATCTATTGCCTTGCAAGTTGATTTGATGGGAATAAAGTGAGCAACCTTGCTCAGTTTTTCCACAACTACCATAATGGCGTCATTTTTCTTGGTTGATTTTGTTAACCTTGTGATGAAATCCATGGAGATGGTTTCCCATTTCCATTTTGGGATTGGTAGGGGCTGCAACAGCCCTGTTGGATGTTGGTGTTCTTCTTTAACTTGTTGACAATCTAGACATTTATCTAAGTAATCAACTATGTCCTTTTTTTAGTTCGGACCAATAAAATAGCTTCCTAGTGGTCGTGCTCATTTTTTTATAACTAGGATGACCATTATATGGTCTTTAGTGTAGTTCATCCATTATGAACCTCTTCAAGTCATCACAATTTGGAATATACAACCTACCTTTGTAAATTAGCAGGCCATCATTCAACAATTGATAACCCTCATACTTCAGCCCTGTGGGGTCTTGCTCTAACTATGATTTCACCGTCTTGAAAAATGAATTTGTTTGTTGTGCACTTTTGACTCTCTCCCTGGTGTCTGATTCATAGGTGTTTACAGCTTCCAAGTGAATCACTTGCATACTTCTACTAAGGCCATCAACCACCCTATTTTATTTTCCTTTGATATGTTTGATTTCAAAATCAAATTCACTAAGGAGATCCATCCATCTAGCTTGTCTAGCATTGAGTTTTGGTTGATCAAACAAATATATCAACCCACTACGATCTATCATAAGCACAAATATTCTACCTAGGAGGGAATGCCTCCACATTTTTAAATCATGTACTATGGCAATCAATTCCATATCATGGGTCACACAATTGATTTCATGCTCATTCAAATTTTTGGATTCCTAGAAAATCACATGTCCTTCTTGCATAAGGACTCCTTTGAGCCCTTCCTTGAAAGAATCTGTACACACAAGGAAGTCATTGTTTGGTTCTGCAATATTCAACATAGATTCATTAGTTATAAGGTATTTCATCTCTTGGAATCTCTCTTCACATTATGANCCTTCTTGCATAAGGACTCCTTTGAGCCCTTCCTTGAAAGAATCTGTACACACAAGGAAGTCATTGTTTGGTTCTGCAATATTCAACATAGATTCATTAGTTATAAGGTATTTCATCTCTTGGAATCTCTCTTCACATTATGATTTCCAAATGAATTAACTTCATTTTTCTGAAGGGAGGTGATTGGGAAACCAATCTTGGAAAATCCCTTTATGAACCTTCTATAGTATCATGATAGGCCCATAAAGGATCTGATATCAGATACATCCTTTGGGGCAGGCCAATCCATAATGGATTTGATCCTGTCAAGATCAACTACCACTCCTTTAGAAATAACATGGCCTATGTAATGGACTTGTTTCTAGAAAAAGCCACACTTATTAAACTTAGCATAGAGTTGATGTTCTCTTAGCACTTGAAGCACTAACTTGAGATGTTCTTCATTCTCTTCCATACTCTTAGAGCAGGTTAGAATGTCATCAATGAAAACCAACACAAAAGTATTCAAGAACTTACTCAGTACATTATTCATTAAGCACATAAAAGTGGTTGGTGCATTGGTAAGCCCAAATGGCACCACCACAAATTCATAGTGACCATATCTTGTCCTAAAGGTTTCTTTGTGGATATCTTTATCCTTAATTTGGACTTAATGGTATCTAGACCTCAAGTCAATCTTGGAGAAAATTGTAGCACCCCTTACTTGGTCAAACAAGGCATCAATCCTTGGCAAGGGATACTTATTCTTAATGGTCATGTTATTGAGTTGTCTATAGTCTATGCACAACTTGAGGGTGCCATCCTTATTTTTCACAAACAAGGTTGGTGCTCCCCATGGGAACACACTAGGATGAATGTAGCATTTGTCCAACATCTCCTTTAATTGCAGTTTGAGCTCAAGTAGCTCCGGTGTATTCATTCTATAGGGTGTTCTAGATACTGACACTGCTCCTGGTACAAGTTCTATTGAAAATTCAATATCTCTTCTTGGAGGTAGATAAGGTACCTCTTCTAGAAACACATCTTTATACTCTCTTAATATGGCATGGTCTTCTAGGATTGTTTTATTATTCTTAACATAGTTCAACATTTGTATTGCATACAAAGGACATCCTTTTCTGCATTAATTCTTCACTTGAAGGGTTGATATTTGTCTCAATGAGACAGGATTTTGAATTCCTTGTAGGGTCATTTTTCTCCCTTCTGCATCTTCACACTCCAAAGTTTTATTTTAACATTCCAACTTGGTTTTATGGGAAGCCAACCAGTCCATGCCAATCGTTAGGTCATAAGATCCTAAAGGGAGCATGTTTAAGGTGGCTTGGGTGGGTAATCCATTCATAATGAATTGGCATGATGGTATGACCTCTATTACCTTTCTTTTGGTTCCAGTGGCTAGTTGTATCAACCATGATTTAGCATGTTTTACTTGCTTCAATTTACATTTCTCAACAGTTTGAGGAGCAACATAGATTAGATTAGAACTAGGGTTAATTAAAATGGAAACTAGTTGGTTGGCAATCATACCTTCCATCTCCTCCAATGAAGCTTGGTGGTTAGGTTGTTTATTATCCAAGGCTGCATAAATTTGTGGTATGCTCCTAGCCACATCATTGATTGTGGTAGTCTCTTGGACATTGTAGATCCTCCTATTGTTTTGTTGTCTATGTGGATGGTTCCTCAACATATGTTCTTCTCCACAACCCCAACATTTCAAGGGTTCTCTCTTTGTGTTATCATTCTTACCTAGAGTTGTTCCAAAGGGTTTAGTACCACTCTAAGATGGGAAATTCTGTTAATACACACTTTTAGTGGGAAGGCTCATCTTAGAATTTTTCCCATGGTTCTTAAATATTGAGGATTTAAACCCTGTCTTCTTGAATCTCGAATTACTTTTCTTCTTCCAGTCCTCATGAGGTCATGTCTTATTCTTGAATTTCTCATAGCAATACCTTGCCTTCCAGATAGTATCTTCTAAGTTCTTGGGTTCATCAAATTCAATTATGTCCCGGAAGGACTGAGGAATTCCACTAATGAATAGTTGTATATTTATCTTTTCATCCTTTATGTAGGGCACATACCTTATCAGCTCAAGAAATTTGTTTATATATTCATCTATTGTGAGTTTTCCTAACTTGAGTTCATAGAACTCCTTGGTCTTCCCATCAAATTATTTCTCTTACAAATACTTCTTCTTGAAGTATTTCTCAAAGTGTTTCAATGAAAAATCCTTCTCATGGATTCCTTTCACATTCCTAAGGTCCTCCTACCAAATGGAGGCCTTTCCATTCAAGTTGAAAATGGCTATTCGAGCCTTTAAGTTTTCAGAGTAGTCATGGACTCTGAATTACTTCTTCAATCCTAGTATCCAAGCTTATGCTTCTTCCCCCTTCTTAATTTATCCATCGAAAGTGGGTGGTTTGACTTTCTTAAACTTTTCAGGGTCATGGCTCTTGGAACCTTTCCTCTTCTTTCTTCTCCTCTGGGAATGTGAACTAGTTTTGCTACTAGAATATTCCTTGGAGTTGTAAGTTTCCTCACCTTTGTATATCTGATAGGCTTTGTAGTAGGACTGCGTTAATTTTAAAAAAAAATCATGTTATTTTATCATCCTTTCATTGTTATACTTACAAATCTGTAATTCTTCCATGAGGATTCTTACGGTTTCATCCAAATCTGGAGGGGTTTCCACTGCCCTCCTCTCATCAAATTCTTCCTCTCTATTGTGAGAGATTTCCCCCAATTCATGGTGTGTCACCATCCTGCATAATGTATTTTTCCTGCTATCCACTGACCACTTGAGTGCTGATAAAACATTCTCTGTTATTTAATTATCTTACTATGAAATACTAATCACACAGTTCATACTTTCGAAACATATAACAACAACAGAAAGTTGCATTTCTCTCTTCAACAGTGGTTTAAATAGGTCTCTTATGAAAGAGGTAAGGTATGGTGTTACCCTTTAAAATTTCTCTAACAAGATTTTTAAGTGACTCATTCATGAGCCCAAGCATGCCAAGTGTTGTTGCCTGCTCTGATACCAATTTGTAACACACCCAACCCCTAAGTACCCTCTTTAGGGATGGGGTATACAAAATTTTATTTCCTTAATCCTCTAAAATCCTCCTTATGGAATATCCGTTCTCTTCTACTCATCGAGAGCTATCTAACAATTGCTACCTTGCTCAAATCCGAGCTCTGGATTGGGAGTTACGCCCTTCCAAATCTCTTTAGGTGTTATTGGTCAAGGGCCACGTGGGTCCATCTCATTCATACCATCCCAAGTTCTCTGAAGTCCCGAAGATTCCCCAATGTGCCTACATCTATGGTGGTAATCCATCCACCATTAAATACAATGGTGGAACTGCGTCCTTATTTAACACACAGGTTTATGGGAATTCGGTGTTCGACGCTTCAATGCTAAATGCCACTTTTTCTTTCTATGTTCATGTCCTCCGGAGTCCCGAAATCTTACCACATGGATCTGGCCTTCAACCCTTTCATCTTATCTAAGATACTACACCCCAAACCTCTGGAGTTCTGAAGCCTTGAACTCCTGAAGGGTCCACCCTTACATGTGATGTCGCATTAAGGTCAGAGGAAAGGACAGGTGGATCCCAAGTACTCCACCCATCATTTTTCCAAGAAACCATGTGTCAAGGGGGGGGAATGAAACACGAAATGTCAAATGTGGCTCCACGTCACCTTGGGTGGCGTCAACGTTCCACATCACTCCATATTGATAGCCTTACAATGCCCTTTATATCCCACGGTCGAGATGTGTCCACGTAGACCCAGAGATATACGGACTTCGTTACTTCACAACTTTGGCAGTTGTGGGTTCTGTTATGTAATCTCATCTTTACTCTCGGAGTGGTCAGTTTCGGGCTGACCATAGTCTAGATCCAACATCTAGGAAAGGCCTCGAAGAATCCTTGGATCCATGACTCTCGTCACTTCACGAATTCGATGTTTGGGGATTCTACCCGCTCCACACTCCTTTTCTCTCAGAGTAGGACTTCGTCAAAGTTCTATACGCAAGTACTTTCACTGGTTGATCAGATGGTTGAGAGGGGTTCTCAATGGATTCCTAGATCCACAGCTCACATTAATTTGAAAGTCTGGAATTTGGGGGTTTTGGTGCTATGACACCTCTGTTCTCCTGAAGTGGTCAACGTCGGAGTGACCATGACATAGATCCAACTGTCGGGGAAGCTCATGAGTTCCCTTGGATATACGGCTCACTTTACTTCACGACCGGTAAGTGGGTCATGGTTTAATGGTGGAACATATCCCATGGTCATGGTTAAGGGGAAACCACTAGATGTCCATCAAAATCATTAGTAACTGTACCAACAGGTTACCTTCAGTTGTTTTCAAGGGTTGTGAATTCATACATCCCGGAGCTCCAAAATCCCAAAGTTTCGAAGCTAGAATAGCTTCACCCTTTCGGTCCTAGCGAATGTTTCCCAGGTCTTGTTCATATGGATCCTTTGACTGGTCTCGGGGCTGCATGCCCACCTCTTTACTGTGATTTAGTTAGGGTCGTGTTCATGAGCCCTCGGTCACATTTAAAACTAGTTTGAAGGAAGCGCCTTCCATTCATGGGACTTAAGTTATAAAACAGAGAAAGATATTTCTCAACTAGTACAAGAACCGTAAACTTATTCTTAGACTCATTTACAGATCTACGTCTCATAGCTCTCCAATTGCTAAGCTGAAGCAAACAAAAAGCATTCAAAAGCACGAGTTCACAGAAAAACAATAAGTGTTTCTACTTTAATCATACAATACAATTTTTTGTCATAGACACATACATTCAACCATCATTTAAATTCTAGTATACAATACATAAAAATACTTATCAGAAAACCATAATTCATGAAGAAACTGCTAAGAGGGATGCTCATTTCCACCCAACCCTAGTCACAACCACTCCTGAATGAATTTATTATTGGCCACCCCCTAGCTAGACCATGATTCTCTGAGAGAGACTTTTATTTCTTGTTCAGTGACAGTCATGGACAAAGTTCACTCTCCTCCTCCCATAGTAACTTGGAAAATTGATTTTCTCTCTACCAAGCAAGGGGATCTGCAATGAGTACTTCCAGATTCACTCGTCTTCTTTGCAACCCTATTTATTAGCTTGGATTGAAAATGTTTCCATCAACTTATTGCACCTAGAACGAGCTTGTTTTTTAGTTCTCTTCTGAACCAGAGAGTTGAATGTGCTCTTCTCTTTCGCCATCCCCTCTTCCCACGAGTTCCTTTCTTTTATGTCCTTCCTCAAAAATATTGCGTGGGTATGAATACCCAACTCATGGTCAGGTCAGGAATTATTTCAGATGGGTACTTTTCCCATATCCTCATTAACTCTTGAGGAGGACTTCCCAACTACGAGCCTAACTGGTAACTTATTTCTGGGTCAGAGGACTGTTCTGGGTCTAATAAATTTAAATCCAGTGAGGTACTGGTCTAGTGGGGTCATCTCAACCATTTATGGTTCCCCTCACTATCTCTCTCATAGCATAATGATCTACCTTGGCAAACCCCCCCTTCAGCAATTATGCAACACTATCCATTTTTAATTAATAACATAAATACATACATTACCTTTTGATAACAAAAGGGTTCACCAAACTCAACATTCACACATATTTAGTCTGCCATAGTCTTTTGGAAAGTTATAGTTATATTTAGAATCTGGAGGAAATAGGGGTATTACATCTCATCATGCCTATGTCCGTGCATTCTATATTTCTTAAATGCAATCATGCATCACTTCAATTATGCACTACAATGCATATATATTTCAACTTTATTTATTTATTTTATTCTTGTTGTAGATTGTTGTCCCTAAATCCTTCTAGACCTACGCAACCCTATGCACTGTCATTTTTCTCATATGTACACCATTGATCCCTATTATCAACCTTGTATCCAAGCCCCCACTTGGACATTTTTCATTTCCATCCACTAGTTCCACTATTGTTTCCATCTCACAACTGCTTCCTTTTTGCAGAGAATCGTGTCCCAACATCTTGGCTAAAAATATCACTATTAATATTGTTGTAACATGCACTACTCCAGTTGAATATTAACACTACAATCTAATTAACCACTCCCAATTTAAATAACCAAACCAATATTGAAATACCATTCTCATTGATTGACATTTCAACATTCTAAAATGTTTCTTTTATGTTTTGTTTTGCAATACCTTCTCCTATGCATGGCTTTGCTCAACTTAAATACCTCTCTTCACTTCATTGAGTGATTCGTCGATTGGCCACTCAAGACCACTCTGTTCCAAATGGAATGCTACACTCTTCCATTTGCACCTATACCCTGCTTCCACTACACACTCTGATAATAGAGGGAGCTTTCTTAAATACTTTTAGACATAAGTAGCTAAGTCATAACTTAACAATTCCTCTTTTTCCTGCATTCCTATGCTTGCACATAGAGATGAATCATCTGCTCCATGAGTTACACATCATCTCATGTTACCCTTTTCCCTTCTCTTGTAGCAATATTTGTAGCCTTCGCTGCACTTCTACCTTCATGGCTATGGATTCCTCCCTTAACTCCTACTGCATGCAAATGACTTTCTTCACCTGTTGGCTTCATGTTCATGTGAAAGTTTCTATTGATTCTCCTTTGCAATCCATTCAGACTCTATAGAAGTTGAATACGAATCTTGCATATACTATTATAAGTCCTTTGTCAACCTTACAATATATGTTTTGTGTCCCTTGTTGGCCCCTGACCAGGTTTTGAGGAAATGTTGTTCATGTTTGACCATTCTTGGGACTTCAACAGGCTGGTCGAAGACGGAGCACCCAGGCGAAGCGAAGATCATGGGATCTCGCCCTTTTGGGGGGCTTTTGGGGATTTTAGGGTTTATGTAACAGGTATGGGATGTCGGCCCATGGGTTTACCCATGTTTAGGCCTCTTTTGTAATCTATAAACAAGTAGCTAGGCAATGTAAGAAAAGGCCAATGTGCTAAGTGCTAGTGTTGGCTATGTGCAAATAAGTGTGAGAGTAGTTCAATTTGTGTGATCGTAGTTCTGATCAGATTTGTGAAAGAATATGTGAGGGTTGCTAAGTGAGAATAGTTGTGAATTATTTTTGCATGTTGTATGTGAGACTTGTAGAGCTAAGTGCAAGTGTTTTGTAAGTGCTTTGTGCGCAAACGGTGTAAGGCTTGGTGCCTTGATCTAATTCGGGGAAGGATGATCTGGCGAGGTGCACACAGATCTCTTGTCCTTTGCAGAGTTGGATCTATGGCTTGGTGCATGTAGGAAGATTGGAAGAAGCTAATAAATAAGAAGAAAAGTTGGTGGATGTATCCCCACACTGGGGTGAACCACGTATATCCTGTGTTATTTTGCTTTGAGCTATGTGTCCATGATGGTTATGTTTATATTTTCTTAGTGCACTGTTCTTGATGAATGATAGATAGATCTATGAATGCTTAGTGATTTATGATGTGAATGAATGTTAGATCTGAACTTATGCTAAGTGCTTAGAAGTGTTTGATCTGTTTATCACAACGTTGTTTTTTTATTTAGGGTTAATCTGTGAAGTGAATAAGAATCATAACTAAATGCATACTATTGTCTAAGTTCTCTGTTGAAGTGTGTAATCATAGATCTGTGTCCCAGCTAGGTTGTATACACTTGAGTCCAACAACCCCCCCTGCCTCTACATCAGGTGAKACTTCATCTGCTTCATAGGTGTTGCTGAAAGGGTTGGTAGTTAGGGTTTTGTTGGTGCGTTGTTGAAATGTTSAACCCTGGGTCTGCTCCTGTGCCAACAAATGTTTCCATTGTCGGGACCTAAAAATGTGATTGTTGGGAACTGAAGAAAAGAGAAGGCTTTGTGCGTAGATATGTTGTTGTAGTACACAGTATTCTACTTGACTTGTGAAGCTCAGTGCTAATAGAGGAACCGGATTTGAAGAAAATAGGTAAGATCTTAAAGCTTTATGCTCTGGTAAAGGTAAGATAAGTGGAAAATTTTTCTTTGAAAGTATGAATCTAGGTATGTTTGATAGATTTAGTCCTGGTCTGAAAACTAGGGCATGGATAGAAGAAAGAACATTTGATCTAAATAAATTTAATAGAAATAGTGAAAGATATGTTATTCCTATGCATAGAAAAAAAAATTGGACTAACAAGTGGATGGAGGACCCAAGAAAGAATTTTTTGCAGGTCCATCACTGTGATCCTAGTGTGCAGTACATAAAAGGTTGGGGATCGTTTAAGATAAAGAGAAGATTGACATTGTGTTATAACTACCAAATATCGGGGAATCTTGCAAAGGAGTTCCCTAGTACATGTCCTATTTGTCTTGGTTGTAAAGTTGTTGGTCATGAGGTTTTGGATTTTCCTAGAATGATTGCTAAAGTTGAAAAGATGAACCTGAGACAAGAAAACCATGAGAAATATCAAGAAACTAAGGATATGTTAAATAATCAGAGAATATATTATTACAGATGAGAGAAACCCTGAACGATCGCAGAAACATCAGTCTACTAGAGATCTTGAAAGAGGAGTGCATAGAAACAAGAATACGAGACTTCGACATAGATTGTGTATTAGATGAGGAAACACATGTGAATCTTATGCCAGAAAGTACTTGGGAAATTTTGGGAAAGCCTGCTACGATTCCTACATTGGGAAGGATAGGAATGTTTAAAGGAAATATGATTACCCCGTGTGGAAGACTTACTCATGTACCTATGATTTCTCATGGAACATTGAACGAAGAAGAATTTGAGGTCATTAATTTTGTTGAGAAAAACGCCCCTTTTGCACTTTTGTTAGGAAAGACTTGGATTGATAGAGATCAGATCCAGAGGAAAGTAAAGGAAGAAGCTACAGAACAAAAAAAGAAATAATTAAGGGACTTCATGGCTAGGAAAATAGCGTGAATAATAGAAGAACGAGAGGACAAGTTGAAGCAACTAAGGGCCAGAGACTTAGCTGTTGAAGTTGAAAGACCACAGGAAGGCTTGAAAAAACTGTCTATACAGGATAGAAGAACACCTACCCTAGAAGTAGTAAGAGAAGAGGTATTACATTCAAACCCTTTGGAAGACCCTCAAAAGTGCGAAGCTACTATGCTAAGAGGAGATAAGAATAAGAATGGAAAGAGGAAACATGTGAGTCAGATCATAGGGAAGAAGGCCAGAAATCTCAATAAGAAGAAAGCAAAGTTAGAAAAATTCCACAAAGTTCCAGAGGAGACTTCGTAGAAGGCAGGCTTGCAGAATTTGAACCTTGCCAGAATAGCAGAACAATGCAGACTGGCACTTCACCACGATGAAGCTATATGACTGTTGGAGGCGTCCCGGCCATTAGAACGACCGCTCCGAAACGGCTAGAAATGCAGTTATTGCGAAAAAGATCGCCATGAGACCGTTGAGACCACACCATAATGGATGGAATCGTATTGATTAAGGAATTTCGACCCGTTGGAGGAATCTGTTACGATGTTGTTTATTTAATCCGTCGTATGTTGCACCGGGACCAATTTTGCAAACTGAGATATTCGAGATAATAGAGACGTGATTGAATATCGCATTGTGTTGTCTAAGACCTCACCACCGATTCAATTACCTTGAGTGTCCGAGTTATTTGACCACGAGAGTGTATGTCGGGCGACGTTAGTGCAGTCGAGAAATCCTTAGAAGAGATCTTGATCAACCTTATGGTTGAGAAATTTATGTTCATAGGAGTACATGCCTCATCGACAGGAGGATTGCAAGCATCCCCCTCGACTGGACGTCGATATGGTCCATCCCAAACTGCGACAGAGAAGAGAAGCAAGAACTGCGACGATCTAACAAATGCAAAGCAGATATTGTTGGTCTTGCCTGACTACATCCCGCCCTTGGCGGGCATGGTTAGTCATGACAGCGTTCCGCGTGACTTCGAGTACACACTCATCACGTCGTACCTCCCGAAAGGGATACGCGTAGTAGGACTGCAGTTGGGATTGATCCCAACTCTTAAGATAAGTGATTTTAACCTCGGTGATAGGAAGAACTATGCAATGCTCACACCGCATTGCTACCTGACGAAGATGACTAGGAAGAAGCCTAAGATAGTTCCACAACCATGGATCAAGGAGATCGCGAGGTCAACAATATTGAATGTCATGAAGATCCCCCACTTTAGCCGACATCAGGAGGTTAACGTGTGCGTTAAACTCCTCCTGTCGTGATTCCATGGAGGGTACCTGTGGTTGGATAGGCGTATCACTGTGGATCTAGTGTTGATCCACCTCATTACTAGATTAAGCATGCAAGGACTAGGCCCTCATAAATTCTACCCTGGAAAAATGTAAGATCGCTCTTTGGCACAGTGCATCAAGGAGGAGTATGGTGATGTGGAGAAGGGGATGTGAGGCTACAAGCTAGCCTCCATCTAGGATGGAATAGTGCACCTAGCTTGTTAGCTGATCATTGGAAATATCATAAGAAAGAACATGCCGACACAAGTCATAGGCTTCGTAGTCGACCTTGCAGGGAAGTGCATCGAAGGGATGCAGATGAAATGGGCGAGCTATCTCATCAATGAGTTGGAGAAGGACTGTCACAAAGCATAGGACCAAGGCTACGAGTTCCACTTTAGTTGGTTGTTGATTCTTATATCATTTGTCGCTTGGGAGATGCCGGAGGGAGCGACATTCCCTGAAGTTGAGCCATCAGAACCACTGGCCATGAGGTTCGCCACCTTGTGGTATTCGATCGACATGGTGAAGCAATGGAAATCAAACACGGTGTTCCACACATACTACCTACAACTCATGCGCGCCATTGAGTCATTCCCCCGAATGACTCTGAACACCTTGCATACTTACATACCACTAACGAAGTTCCGTGCAGACTACCACTTTATCTACATCACTGCACGCAAGGATGAAAGTAAAGAGGAGTTGCAGTTGTATTATAAGTTGACCAAGGAAGACCTAGAAGAGAACACTAAAGAATAGTCAGCTGAATTCCTTGTACCGGTCGGAGATGCAAAACTGTCCGACCCCGACCTCATCGGAAGCCTGTGGTTACCCGAACAGAGTATGATGGACCAAGCAGCACTAAGAAAAATAATAATAAGGAGGAAGTGCAAGACATACACAGTGAAGAGAAGGACAACGCATCAGAGGAAACTGTGCCTGAATCATTTGGCGAAAGAGGAGGCGACGAAGTAAACCAAGAAGAGGAAGGGGAAGAATACAAGCATGAAAAGGGCGAAGTGACATCGCCGAAGGATCCCCTAACAGAGGCAGAGACATCAAATAAAAGGAAGGTTTATCCAAAGAAACCCTCAGCATGAAAGAAATCCTAAGCCAATAAGCCCAAGTCACAGAATGTGCTCACAGTGGATGATGTTGACCTCATCATCGCAGTTGTAGAAGATGCTTCGTAGGGTATCTTGCAGCGACATGAAGGAAAGTAGGAGATGATGTATGACAGGATCGAGGTGGATATGAATGGTGTACAACAAGCCATCTACTTGAGCCACACAGTGTCTATTGCACCATCATCAACAGAGAATGTAGAATTGGGGGATGAGCCAACCCAATTGCGAAGGTTAGCAGATGCGACAGAGACTCGCCTTCATCGAGTCCAGGAAGAAAAAGAATAGGCCACAGAGTCCTTGAAGCAAGCAAAGGAGGAAGACCTAGAGAAACTTCAGGTTGCGCAACAAGAAAAAGATGACATTAGAGCGAAGTTCGAGGAGGAAAGAGAGAAAATACAGAAAGAGAAAGACCAGCTACTCGCAGAGAAGATTGGGATTAGAGAGGCAGTGAATAGAGCACTTCACTCTGTGTTGGGATTCACACATATAGAAGAAGAGACAATAGAGAGCCAAGTGGGGAAGCTTGTTGAAGCCATTCAGAAGCTTCAGGTAAGAGTAGAAGAGCTAGAACTTTAAGAAGTGCCTAACACTTTGCAAGAAGTATGAGATCAAAGGGAAGAGACTTCCAGGAGTGCAGTAGAAAGAATCAGGGGGTTGGCTAGAGAATGCAAGAAACTCAGTGAATGAAGTGCACAGACCTATGAGAGACTTGCAGAAGACCTGGAGCTGAGGATATTGGAGGCACAGCTCCAGGAGGTGAAGTAGCAGACGTCGACTATGCAAGCATAGATGAAGCAGCTTATGACAATGAAGAATATTAAAAGGTCACAGGAGAAACGTGCAGTTCAACAACAGGTCACTACCATCCAGCTGGTGCAGGATGAAGCCTGCACACTTTTTGAAGAGTTCGAGGGACAAGGATCATAGTTGGAACATGTGGTCGCAATAGTAGAACAGTGCCTGGAAGGGCCTGTCACCGAGCAAGTATTTCAGGAGTTCATCGAGCAGGACACTCTAGCGAAGCAGTAAGTCGAGGCATCTCGAGCTAAGGTCGAGGCCTTCGAAGCAATGTTGCCATGATTAGAGTGACTCGAGACGAGTCACAAGTGAGTGTTGGGGTTCTAGTGGCCCCTGACTTGGTTTTGAGGAAACGTTGGTCATGTTTGACCATTCTTAGGACTTCGACAGGCTAGTCGAAGACGAAGCACCCAAGCAAAGCGGAGATCGCGGGATCTCACCCTTTTGTGGGATTTTTGGGGATTTTAGGGTTTATGTAACGGGTATGGGATGTCAGCTCGTGGGTTTACCCATGTTTAGGCCTCTTTTTTAATGTATAAATAAGTATCTAGGCGATGTAAGAAAAGGTCGGTGTGCTAAGTGTTAGTGTTGGCTATGTGCAAAGAAGTGTGAGAGTAGTTCAATCTGTGTGATCATAGTTCTGATTGGATTTGTGTAAGAACCCGTGAGGGTTGCTAAGTGAGAACAGTTTTGAATGCTTTGTGCATATTGTATGTGAGACTTGCAGAGCTAAGTGCAAGTGTTTTTTAACTACTTTGTGCGCAAACGGTGTAAGGCTTGGTGCCTTGATCTAATTCGGGGAAGGAGGATATGGCGAGGTGCGCGCAGATCTCCTATCCTTTGTGGAGTTGGATCTATGGCTTGGTGCATGTAAGAATATTGGAAGAATCTAATAAAGAAGAAGAAGAGTTGGTGGAAGTAGCCCCACACTGTGGTGAACCACGTATATCCTGTGTTATTGTGCTTTGTGCTATGTGTCCATGATGGTTATATTTATATTTTCTTAGTGAATTGTTCTTGATGTATGATAGATAGATCTATGAATGATTAGTGCTTTATGATGTGAATGAATGTTAGATATGAACTTATGCTAAGTGCTTAGAAGTGTTTGATCCATTTATCACAGTGTTGTTCTGTATTTAGGGTTAATCTGCGAAGTGAATAAGAATCATAATTGAATGCATACTATTGGATAAGTGCTTTGTTGAAGTGTGTAATCACAAATTTGTGTCCTAGCTAGGTTGTAGACACTTGAGTCCTGCAACCCCCCTGCCTCTACCTTGGGTGAGACTTCATTTGCTTCACAGGTGTTGTCGAAAGGGCCGGTAGTTAGAGTTTTTTTGGTGCATTGTTGAAGCGTTGAACCCTGGGTCTACCCCTGTGCCAACAACCCTATACTTTCCTCTGTAGCTCTTTGATTCCTCAAACAATCATACAAGTTTCACCTACTTCCTTGTACTATTGAGATAGTTCCTTGTAGGTTCCGTCTCTTTTTCATACCATGTCAAGAATAGAACCATTTTCTTCCTCGCGTGTCTTCTTAGGAGTTTCCCTTATGAATACCACTTCTATATTTGTGTTCTTCCTTACTTCCCATCCAATGATACCTTGTAAATACTCTCAGTACCCTTGAAATTTACTCAACATTCTCTATATGCATCAACAATTCCCTTTCATTGATGTCATGTTCCTTGAGTTTTGCAACATACTCCAACTAGCTTGGCATCCACTTATGATACCTTTTCCACTTATCTCAGATATTCAAAGACTTTTTCCAATTCTAGAATACAATCAGTTTTTATGGATTACCTCCCTTTGGAGTCTAATTGCTTCCATCTAGAACAAATATGCACATAATGAAATTTTCACTCTCTCATCCACTAAGTGATTTAATCTTGCACCAGGTTTCCACTAAGCACTCTAACACAGGGGATGTACTACTCTAATTATTCATAGAATACTTCCTAGATACACCTTCATATATGCATTATGGCCCTCCTTATTAGAACACTAGCTTCTTGTATTTGCAATTTCCTGGTTGAACCTAAATCATATCTTAACATTATTCCTTCTTGGCCTTTGATCATATTGTTAAGAATCCTTGACATAACACCATTTCTTTGAGTGTCTCTTATCATCCTTGATATCAAGTTTTAAACCATTTTACCTACTATTTAAACCACTTTTCATATTCCCATGTTTTTCACCTCCATGTGTACCTATTGCACATGCAATATCATAAATTCTATAAAGTCTTTCTTAATCATCATCCACATTTGATAGGCACATCTATCATATATCCTTCTTTTCTCACATTGAAATTTGATTTGGGGGGGGAGGGGGGTCTTTCATATTTCTCACTGAGTCTACATGTCTTGTTCTTGCAACTTCCTAAGCAAATCACATGATCATTTTGAATAAATGTACCTACGTACTCGTCATATTTGTAATTTTCTCTTACATGTTCCACACACACACACGCATAGACCTCATTCTAAACCATTTATGTTCCATAAGTAAATTTTAGCTTCTGAGCAATGTGTATACAACAACATTTGTTAGCTAAAAACTATAATTTACAATTCTGGAAACATGTGCACATTTTTTTCCCTTTAAGGTCAACAATCATCTTTCTTCTGATTTCTTGTGAGTTTAGCTACTCAATTCAAAATTATGGGTGCATATCATGATTCTTCTATCCAATATCTTTCCAATGAATAATTTATTTCCCAAAGCTAATCTTTGAGTAGAAAGTTATAGTCATATGTGTTCATTTTAACCTTGTACAATATTTACTGCAAACAAATTTTCAGTAAAATAACAGAAAAGATACAATGGCAAATACAAACATTACACAGAGATTCTTCCCCTGGAAACCCAAACTGGGAAAACCAACATATTCTATATTCATTCATTGTGATACATTATTTACAATACAATATACATATAGGAGCCAACGCCATCCAAAACTCTAACCCAATGACCTGGATTAGTCAACAACCCTAATTCCTTAACCGGAAATAGAAAACCATCGACAAAAACCATGTGCTGAAAAAACCACCTAAATATGTGACACATTTCCCGAGCAAGAATATAACACATACCCAACAATATGAATATTTCTAATTTACCCCTTTTTGTACACTTTTCATTTTGGTGCAATTAATCTCGGATGCCAACTTATGCCACATATAGAAGTAAATCTGTCGAGAAACAGGGAAACTTTTGTATGAGACATGGATAATAATGATGACAAGGAATTCATATCAACTCTCATATTGTCAATCTAATGCTCTAGTCAATAACTACAACAATCTAGAAACGACAACTTTGTCCTTTTTTGTCCCCTTTTCCAGACTTGGAATTTTGATCCAAACTGGTTATCTCCCGAAATGTGCACTTCTAAAAAAGCTTCACTAAACCAAAGTTGTCTCGATTGATGGGTATATAAAATGTCAAATAAGTAATTTTTTCTAGTTTTTCCATCTTAGGACCCTTTCCTCGAAATGGTGGATTTTGGCATATTTCAACATCTCCATTCCAAACCCTTTAGAATTTATTCAATTCCTTCATGATTTATTACCATGTCTTCTTTTTGGACTCTCTTCATGAATTTCATCTTAATATGGATCTCTGCCAATGATCTGGACCTGGATCTTTAAAACCCACTATTTTGAAATTTCTAACAAATTTAAGCATAAATGGGAAATTGTTGTCTCTAGCACTTCTATATCCCTTTTTATATAAAAAAAATCCAAAAGTTTCATCCCAATATGACTTAAGTGGCTCTAGTTATGGCCAAAATAAGAAAATGGCTCCAGAATTAGTTTTGTTTTTCTAGACTAAAGGACAATTATGCCTACATGGCATGTTTCTTGATGTGGATGTTGATATGGAATTATGGGTCCACATGAAACTCTGAGGTGATACCATGTCACATTCCTGGCCCACTTGGACCTCCCCCCTAAGCTTCCATCATCCACCTTCTCTTACATCTCTCCTCTTTCATTTTATGTTGACCTTAAACATTGATAAAATATTAATATTTTACAGGCCCCACCTACCCACCTAGCACACATATGAACCTAGATGGGACAAGGGTCCCACCTTGACTATAAAATTTCACATGGAACCCCTTCATTGGCCACGGGGATGGGCATATCCCATCTCACACCTTTACCTTAGCATGCACAAACTTGCACGGTGCCCAGATACAATGACTGATATTGGACGAGATCGACGGTGGAGAGACCATGTCGCATCCCAAAAGAGCCTTAGGTTTAACAAACCCCTTGGTTCGGGACATTTCAAACCGCATTCCACATGGCACGATCTCTATAGTGTCGCATGGTACAAGGCCTCAGACCAAAATCGCCTTGTTATCCATGCAACAATGGTTTATGGTATTGGTTATACCACCCTCACATGTGGCTCCCATGTCACTTTCCATCGTGTTACCAAATGCCACTATGGTAATCCACATCACCTCTACCACATCACTACCATGTGGCCTCCACATCAAGCTAACATCATGTGTGGAAAAATAACAATTTTTTTCGAGAATGGCATCATTTCAAATTTTTTTACCAGGGCCACCATGGAAACATAAATTAAGCTTGCTAATGGACAATTTAAGACTGGTGTGTATCAAATAGACCACTACACTTAAATTTTGACACTCTTATGTCGAATTCTCAACCAATTTCGCTACAGAAATTGGATATTTTTCCCAATTTAACCCAATTCTTCATGGCTACACTGTAATTTCCATAATTTGACAAATTACAGGCCCAACACATGCATATTTAGTTATTAAAATTGGATATTTTAACCCTTCAACTCGAATTCACTGAAATTACAGGTAATCTCCTCACACTTTTTCCTAGAAAAATCTGACAACCACATGTTGGCACAGGGGCAGACCCAGGGTTCACTCCAAGAGTGCACCAACAAGCCCTAGATATTGGCCCTTTCGGAAACACCTGTGAAGCAGATGTAGTCTCACCCGAAGAAGCTAAGAGGGGGGCTGCAGGACAGAGATGTCTACAACCAGGGGAATATCCAGTGGAACAAATACAACAATAATGCAACTTTCATATAACTCTTATCAGCTAGATCTACTCTATGTAGCTATACATCTGATCTAACACAATAATGAAAATAACAATATAACAACGACAGAGATCCAGACATCAATCACACATACGACACAAAATATACGTGGTTCACCCTCTCTCTAGGGCTACATCCACATAACTGTGCTTATGATATATTAAGATAAATCTTACAGTTTTGATCTGCGCTCTTAGTCAACAAATCTTCTCTCTTCTTCTCTCTGTCTCCCACCTTCCTGTGCACCCAACTGCAGGACTTGATCTTCACACCCAGTTGAAGATCTTACGATACCAGAACGCTCTCACTCTTAGCACTCCTCTCTCACACAGTACAATAATCTCTCAACCAACAACAATCAATATCAATACCCAACATTAGTACCGACCCGACCTAGGTCCTCTCGAACTCTATTTATACATTATAGTCCCTCAATGACAGCCTTAGGTTGAAACCTAGGTGTCAAAACCCTAATTACTCAAAACCCTAGGTGTCTAAAACCCTAGTTCAACTTGACCCGCCTTTTTAGGGCTTTGCCAGCCTATCTTTCCTCCCTTCTCGCGTGGTTCTCCAAAGCATCCAATGGTGTCTTTCTCTACTTGTTGAGTTGTCTACGATTCTTTTCTCTTGTTGATCTGTCATCCCTGATCTCCTCATTCAACGGCTTTCTTTTCCGTACTTCGCTCCATCTTTTCTGCTCTTTTTCTTACTTCAACCCAGTGACAGTCATTGTGTATCCCGCGTAGTTCACGTTTGACCTTTTCTTCCTCGATCTTCGCTTCCTTCCATAACCAAGGTCCAACAGGCCCCCAACACTCACTTGTGACTCGTCCTGAGGCACTTCAGTTATGATTTTTCCATGTCACTTCAACTTTGGACTGCAGTGTGTAGCCTTTCATTTCTGTTGCATGTCTTCTTCCCATCCTTGTGCAGACTGTCTTTTTTGTGTCTGGTACCCAGTTTCAACTGCACCTGGTACCTAGTCACTTTTCTTCCTTGATTTTACTGAGAGCTACGAGGTAGTTGGTTGTCATAGTAAAAATTTAGTCAATTCCCATTTACTAATCCCTCATTCCATTCTCCCTTCAATGTCTTCAGTTGCACAACTCCTCCTTCCGTAACATAGGCAATCTCATATGGTCCAAGCCAATGCGTTCTGAACTTCCCTGGATGTTTTATAAATATATTGTCATACACCAGTACTAAATCACCTTGCTTAAATGCCTTATTCTGGATGTGTCTATCATGATAGGCCTTCTCTCTTTCCTTTTGTACTTGCTGATCGAATATTTCCATAAATCCATCTTCTTCTAGTTCAACCAGCTGGGCAAGTCTCTCACCAACAATGCCAGTATCATCCATATCTGTAAATGCGGCAATTCTTAAGCTCGGTACTAAGTACTCCATAGGGACAACAACTTCAAGACCATAAACCAACTTGAAAGGGGTCTGCATTGCTAATTTATTGCAAGTGGTTCTATAAGCCCAGAGTACTGTTGGTACTCATAAATCATAGTCATCCCTGTTCACACTGCAAATCTTTGTCAATGTTTTCTCCAAGATTTTGTTGAATGCGTCAACCATTTCATTTGCTTGTGGATGGTAAGGTGTACTCTTATGATTGTGGACTGCAAATTTTTCAGTCATGGCTTCAATTGTCTTGTTGATGAAATGAGTGCCTTGATCGCTCATAAGAATCTTAGGGCATCCAAACTTGGTTATTATTCCATCAAATATAAAATGTGTGGCTATAGTTTCACTACAGTCCTTGACTGCTCCTTCTTCAGCCCATCTAGTCAGGTATTCTATCGCAGTGATAATATACCTTGCTCCTATGCGCTTCCCTGGTGGGTTTATAGGTCCCACAAAATCAATGGCACATTTTTCAAATTCTTGTAGGGTCATCTGTGGTGCTAGTGGAATTTTGTCTCTTCTGGATGGTTTTCCAACTCTCTGGCATACATTATAGGCTCTGGTATACTCTTTAGCATCTTTGTGTAAAGTAGGCCACCAAAGGCCAGCTCGCAGAACCTTCTGCATAGTTTCTTTGCCTACGTAATGTCCTCCTGCGATGCCTTCATGAGATTTTGCGAGGATCAGTGGGCTCTCTGCCTCCATCACACATCTTCTTAGTATCTCATCAGGTCCCATCTTATATAGCTGACCATCTATCAATGAAAAGTCTACAGCGCGCACCACTAGTTGTTTCTTCTGGGAAATTGTATACTCACTTGGAGCCATTCCTGTTGATAGGAATTGGAATATGTCTATGAAGTGGTCATCCATATTCCTAATGGCAAGTAGTTGTGCATTCGATAGTGTATCCTCCAGGCTGGTGGGTTCTTCACCATGTTCCAACCTTGACAGGTGGTCAGGTCCCTTGTTCATTATTCCTGGCTTAATTATGATCTCAAAATGATATTCTTGAAACAAGAGAAGCCATCTGCATATTCACCCCCCCAACATTGGCTTGTTGACCAAGTACTTCAGCGCAGAGTAATTAGTAAACATTTTAAAGTGTCCTCCTAGTAAGTAAGGGAAGAATTTTTGTAGTGCGTACACCATGGCTAATCCTTCTCTCTCTGAAGTAGTGTAATTGATTTCAGCTGTAGATAGCTTTCTGCTGGAAAATGTTAATGGATGATCAATGTACCCTTCTCTAGGTTGTGTTAGTACTTCTCCTAATGAAATGGAATACACATCAACATGCACATGAAATTCCTTGCTCCAATCTGGAAAGACCAGAATAGGCACAGTCACCATCTTTTGTTTCAGTGTGTTGAAGCTCTATTGGCATTCTTCTGTCCGACAAAACTGACAGTATTTATTTAATAACTTCTCGATTGGCGCAGTAATCTGAGCATATCCTTTGATCAATTTCCGGTAATAGCCAGTATGTCCTAGCACAGTGCACAGTTGTTTGATTGAGGTAGGATATGGAAAATCAACTATAATTTCAATTTTGGATGGGTCCACCAACAATCCTTGCTTGCATACAATATGACCTAATAATACTCCAAATGGTGAGAAGAAGATGCACTTCTTCAGATTCAAATAAATTTGACATTGCCTGCATTTATCCAACATTAGCCTTAGACATTCAACATGATTTTTCAGCAAACTAAAAATAGTCCGGTCATCAAAATAGGCTTCTAAAAACTTATGAAAAAAATTCTTTGAACGCTTCGACCACCACCCTAGAAAATATGGTTGGGGCATTCTTCAATTCAAATAGCATCACTGTGTATTGGTAGGATCCCCATTCTGTGGAAAATGTGGTCTTGTGGCGGTCCTCCTTGGCAATCCGGATCTGATGGTATCCTGAAAACCTGTCTGTAAAAGAA
>SNQJ01S0216032.1:0-15517 GCA_010110895.2 Picea sitchensis | reverse complement strand
ATGGCCCTTATAAGGTGTTGCAAAAGATTGGTACTATGGCATACAAATTGGAGTTGCCTGCATCTTCACGAGTACACCCAGTTTTCCATGTTTCATGTTTAAAAAAGGTTATAGGTGACAAGATCCTAGTTCAAACTATATTTCCAGAACTTGACGAAGAAGGAAAAATCATATTGGAGCCCGAAGCCATCACTGACACAAGAATTAATTAGCTGAGGAATAGATCCATTTCAGAGTATCTCATTAAATGGAAGAAACTATCGACTGAAGATTACACTTGGGAAGATGAGTCTTTTATATAAAAGCATCCAACATTACTCAAGCGTTGCGGACAACACTTGTCTCAATGAGAGGGGCATGTTAAGCCATAATATTGCCTCATTACCCCTTAATTGGGGCATATTATATTAGTAATGTTATTTTATTTATATTGGCTTTAGGCCATTAGTTGTAATTATACCTCCTAGTCTCCTATATATACCAAGGAGACATTTTCATTTTGAATCATCTTGTACTTGAACATTTAAGTGGGGTAAGAGAAGGTTGCCCCCTCGAAGAGGATTATTATCTGAAATTATCTCTTTTTCAAGGTGTTGAGTACTTTTTCTGAGGTTTTTCTATTCTATATTGATATTTGGTTCTTAACAGCATATGATATATCTTGATGGGTGTGGGTGAGATACAAAATACTCCCCACCAGATGTTGATACAAAGTGTTGTCCACTAATGGCCTATCCATGCCATCCTCAAGTCTGATCCCAGATAAGAAGGGTGTAGGTGCAGACTTATAGTCTATCATGTGGAATCTATCCATAATATCACTGACATACTTATCTCAAGAAATTTTGATGTCGAAAGCATCATGACTGATCTCAAGACCAATAAAAAAGTGTAGTGGACCCATGTCCATCATATAGAACCTGTCATGCAAAATATCTTTGACCAAAGAAATGGCTGAAGAAAAGCTACCAGTGATTAAAAGATCATGAAAATAGAGTACTAATATCATCACAGAGTCAGTAGTCGTCAACATGTAAACATTGGAATCGTATTTACATGTAACAAAATCATGTGAAAGCAAGTAAGAATCCATATTTTCATACCATGCTCTAGGTGCCTTCTTGAGGCCATAGAGACACTTCTTCAATCTTCATAATAAAGATGAGCTCTAAATGAACCCCTATGGCTTCTCCATATAGATCTCCTTTGAAAGGTCACCATGAAGAAAATAATTATTCACATCCATCTGGTGAACTTCCCATCCTTTGGCTACTGCAATGACTAGAGCCAAGATAATGGAGTCCATCTTTGCTACAGTAGAAAAGGTCTCATTATAATCTATCCCATGAGTCTACTGAAATACTTTTGTAACTAATATGGCTTTGTACCTACTCACCTGACCATCTGCTACTCTCTTGGTCCTATAGACCTATTTTCATCTGACAATTTTCCTCCTTGGTGGAAGTGGAACCAGATCCCAAGTCTGATTCTCTAGGAGAGAGTCGTTCTCCTCCTGCATGGATGCTTCCCATAGTGGATTTCCAATAACCTCATTGTAGGTATGTGGATCAGAAGATTGAACCATATCAAAATTCATGGGCATCATTGGTTCATAACCTGAAAGTACATGAGAAGGATCCACATGGTGAGATCGATTCCTCCCCTAATCCAATGGATCCCTTGCAAGATTTCCTTATGCCTGAAGTGTGGACTATGCCCACTTGGTAATTTGTTGAAACAAAAATGTTGTCTCCTCATTTGGTTTTACTACCTGCTCATCTGCATGTACAGAATCCTCTAAATTTGTGTCTGAATATGAAGCATCTGAGTGTGTGGAATCATCATCTTTGATGTCTCAAATTGATGGAAGCACAAGAGTCTTTTCATGTTTCACTAGAGGTGCATGCAAAGGGCTCTCCTCAAACTGAATAGTATGCTCAATGATGAGTCAGTTTGTAGAGGGATCAATCAATATATACCCCTTCACATCATCTGGATATCCCACAAATATGCAAGGTGTGCTCTGTGGATCTAAGGCTTTCCTATTTTCAGAAGGAATATGGGCCCATGCTCTAGATCCAAATATGTGAAAGTGTGTGACATATGGTTTGTCACTTGTCCAATCCTCAAAAGGTGTCTTATCCTCAACAAATATGTGAGGTGATCTATTCTATATGTAAGTAGCACAACTAAGTTCATCAGCCCAAAGCTTGGAAGGAAGTAATCTTGCATGCAACATGAAACTAGTCATCTCCTTGAGAGAACCATTCTTCCTTTCAACAACTCCATTTTGTTTTGGAGTGTATGGAACTATGTGCTACAACTGGATACTAGCTTCATGCCAAATATTCTGAACATATTTATTGATATAATCCCCCCCATTGTGTGTTCGAAGGATCTTGATTTTCTTCCCAGTTTGTGTCTCTACTAGATCTTTGAAGTCTTTGAGATGCTAAAAAATTTCAAACTTTTTTTTGAAAAAATAAACCCAAGTATAACATGAATAATCATCAATAAATGTAAGAACATACCCTTCTTTGTTGATGGAAAGATGTGGAAATGGACCCATGATATCACTGTGAACAAGATTCAAATAAGAGAAGGCTCTCCTTGCCTCCCCCTTTTCAAATTTCTCTTCAAGATGCTTGTCAAGAATGCATCCTTCACAAACCCCTTGAAAAAATTGAATGTCTGGAAAGACTTTGACCATTCCTTGCTTGGAAATTCGTTTCCTGTACCTAAAGTTTAAATGACCAAATATCTCATGCCATACTCTACTACTGCCATTAGCATGTGCAAGTAGAAAAGAGGAGTCATAGTCAATAACTTAGTGAACTTATACAACCTTGATTTGTGATCTACCTTACCAACTGCAGTAATGGAACTATCATGCATGTCAAGTACAATAGCTAAATATGATGTAAATTCAACCCTTTTACATGTTTGAGTGATATGATAAACTGAGAGAATATTTATAGAAAGCTTTGGAACATGTAAGAAATTCTCAAAAATTCCATTAGGGAGTTCCACTCCTCCCTCTCCTACAACTGTTATTGGTGTATCATCCCCCATGAGAATAGGAGGTACAGACCATGAACTCAAAGAAGTAAAAACTTCCTCTTTAGTTTCCATACGATGTGATTCACCCGAATATATAATCCATGAATCAAATGAGGAATTAATTTCAACCATATCATGATGATTACCTTTCTTAGGTGCATGGTCTTCTTCCTTATTCTTTTCGGCTCCTTCAGGAATGAAGTCTCCAAGGTTATTTTTCTGAAGTACCTGTGTCATAAGATCGATCTACTTCTTCATGCATGCATATTCTTCATGATTCGGTTTATTGCAATATGTGCATTGTTTTCCCTTCTTATTCTTCCCTTTGGAATTTGAAGAATCTTTGGAACCTGAAGAATCCTTGAAGGGTTTGGAATATCCCTCCTTCTTTGACTTTGGATGTAATATCTCCTTTCGTTTCTTCTTTGATTTATGATTGGATTAACCTTTTCCATCATACATGGTGAGTGCATGTGCTTTGGGATATTTCATGAGGCTCATATGTATGAGTTTTTTCTGCTCTTGTGTGAGAGACTCAATGAACTGAGCCATCATAGGCATTTTCCAATTTGCACCCAAAATACATCTACTAGAATGGAAATTGGAAACATATACAACATATTATGGTCCTAGCTTGGCCAATATTGTTAGAATAATTTGTTTCTCTTATGTAGACTTGTCAATACCACATTCACCCAATCTCAAAATCAAAGATTTAAATTTAGTAAAGAAATCCTGTATATTATGAAAACTTTTAGGGTCTAAGGTATTTAGCTCTACCTCAAGCATATGACCTCGCATCTCATCCTGCTTTCCAAAGAGTCCTTCCAAGATAGTCCAGATCTCGTTTGGATTCTTTCATGCAGCCACATGAAACAATATATTAATGGATATTAACTCAAGAATTAATCATGTGGCCTCATCCTTACGGTTCGCTCATCTGGTCTTCTCAAGCGCTAATGTAGGTTTTGTTTTTGTCGCCGTCATCAAATTATACAGTCCTTTTCTTTTGAGTTGGAATGAATCCTTCGGCTTCCATTAAAAATAGTTGTATGATGTGATTATTATCACTAGAATTGATTGAAGAAGTTGCATTGCCTCCATCCTATTACTGATTCTGAAAAGATCTTGAAAACCTAGATCATGGATTCTTAGATATGACAGACGGTTCTATGGAAACTATAGATATGATAAAACATATATATCTCATAAAATATGATGTGGGTTTTGGATATTTTTGGTCAGAATGAGCATCCCTATGTTATATGTCTCTGGTAAAAATTTCATCTCGACCTAGATCACAGATTTTGAGATATCACAATTTTACTGCAGAAAACCAATTTTGGGGGGGTTACTGAATCATCGCACCCTAGAGAAGGATAAAGTGCGATGATGCTGAATAATCACACCCTAGTGAAGGACACAGTGCGATGATTGTGAAGTCTGAGAGCGATCATCACACCCTTCGACAACGATAGGCCATGACGATTCCAATCGTCGCACCTTTCGATAGGGATAGGCCGTGACCATGGAAAAAACTAGGTTTTCTCAAATCCTCTTTCACTCTTCTATGGATTTTATAGGTTTCTCCAAGCAGCTTGGCTATGATACCATGTCAGTTTTTCATGGAAACCTACACATGAGACCTAGCTAAAGAATACACAAACAGATTTTATCAAGAAAAGGAAGAGAGATACACAATGAATAATGAGAATCAATGCATATTATAATCTTATCAATGAGTGAGTGATCTTCACTCATATAGGCAATGAAATCCTATAATTAGAAATGCATGCATACTAGTGATGGTCTAATATTAGAAAGTTTAAATAGAACTAGTCAGTTAACTCTCACTAAACTAATGTTACTCTCGCTGAACTAGTGTGCCGAAAATATAAATTTATCCAACACCTTCTTCGGTTCATCTTCCCACTAAAATTTTCCTCAGATCTCCTTGGTTACGTCAGATAAGAATCACTTAATCACATAAAAGTTATTCAATAGAATGTGTGTGTGAATGTACTTATGAGTGACTTATTGAGGTGTATATATACTTTTTCTATGTAACCTATTTCCTTATCTTTAGGGCTTCTTGAAAGTTCTTGTTACAACCACTTTACCCTTTCATTAATTAATTGCAACCAATTAAGGGCTTCTTAACCCATATTGCAACCAATTAGGGGATTCCAACTTCATGACCTCATAACTCCTCAACCGTGAGGAACTATGTGACATTCCACCTACCATTGGAAATGACATGATGAGGATTATCCATCTGTGAGTGTCTTACCTACATTGACATTGTCCTTCATGTCCTTATTCCTCAAAACAATTTTGGCTTCATGAGAAAACCTATGGGTTTCCTGTAAACTTCTTCAAAGCATCTTCCTGTGAGGGCCATTCTTAGAGATACGCCATAAGGGGACCAGATTGGAGACTTCTTGAAATACAACCATAACATATGTTGACATCAGTGAAAACCAACTTTCCAACATTTTTTCCTTTCCTAGTATAACATATATTGAAGAAAAAATTTCCCATTCCTTGTGGGAGAAATAATTTGTTTCGAATTATGAGATGAATCTTAGAGAAGTTGGATCTAGCTCATTTGAGGTTCCATTAAATATGGAAAATATTCAGAAGATTTCTGACACCCAATATTTTCTGACCTCAAAGGTGATGGTGATGAGATGTGGTTTACACACTTCACATGTCTGTTGTCCTTTTACTATCCAACTCAAAATCAATCATGTTCACTCCTAGTGATGAAAATAACTCTTTAGAGATTCTTTTTGTAAGTGGTTTTATCGAAACTCAAGAGGCTACAAATATGCATCATGAAGGTGTGGGAGGATTAGGGTTTGTAGGGAGAAGTATAAATATTTTGGATCTTTAAGGTGATAAAAAGGAGGAGGTGATGAACCAAAATAGGAAAGAATGAAGAGTGATCAAGAGAAGAGGGGGAGGGGTATCAATGGTAGTAGGTGAGGACATAGTTTTAAACCATATTTTGGACCTATCAAGGGATACTATGTTTCATAAATTCATTAGGAGGACGATAGGAAAGAATTTTCTAAATTCGCGGATGTAGTAGTTGATCCGGGACCTTTTCGTCGGGTGGCTTATTAAAGAATTGTATTAAATGAGCATAAACAAAAGTACACCATAAAGAAGGAAAAGCTCAAAATGAAAGATAAATAATCATGCAATATGAACACAAAGAACTTGATAACAAATTTCGTCCATGGTGGACTATGTCTTCGGGTCCTGCTCTGAAATGGGTAGGTATTTTTATTAACTCCACAACTAAATCAGGCAAAATACATGAATATACCTCATTCTAGAGTTAAGCCACAAAATCTTTGCTTAGATCAGAAAACTAACACCACCATTATGCTCCTGGCATCGTTTTACCTAAAATGACTGTCTCCACACCTCAATCTGAGTCATACACTTTCGGTCCCCCAAGACAACCTTGCCTCAGTTTTCATGCCACTGCTCCTACAATTAATGACTGATAGATCTCGAAATACATGCCAAAATATGGAAAAATACGCCCAAATCTGTACTATATGGATGCACTTAGTCTTCCCCTTCTCTGTGCTATCGTGTGTTCGAATGCGTTGCTCGAAACCCCTTTATATACAAGATTTCGGGTGTTTATGCCATAAGTGCATAGTTGGCAAGTTGGTTACATTGGTTAAATTAAGGTGCTCAGTTTGGCAGAGGTTCTGAGGTCAAATCCCATGGACCTCCACTTTAATATATGTGTTATAACAGTTTTGGCGTTCTTTCTAAAAATAGTGGAGGTTACAAACTAACGGAGAAAATGGTGGAAAGGTTAAATTTAGTGGAGAATATGCTATATTTGGTGGTTGGTTGGGTTAAGCCCCCAAAGAAGTGGAATAATATGGTCATTTCGGATAAAACATGTGATTAGGGGTTGGGCCCAAGGCCTAGCCCCTCTCATTGGCACCTAAGTCTAAAGTTTAAATTTAAATAATATTTAAACCATATTACAAACAAGAAACAAGGTATGGTGTAGTGGTTAGCATGTGTGTGTGGGGCCTTTGGGCTGTTTGGAGGTCATGAGGTCGAATCTTGGGTAGTCAAATAAACGTTTTCGCATTCCATCCATGGGAAGGGTGCCACGTGGTAGCCCATGACTAGGCCACATGGCACCATATAACTAGTCCACATAAAAAATGCCACTTGTCAAAATTTTATTTGCCAATGAAGTCGACATGTGTCATCACCGGAAATGTCCATGTGTCTGCCATGTCACATCATTTTTCCCACTTAGTTGTGCCACGTGTCACCCTTTCAGTGGTTCCACATGTCACTTTCACTTTTTCCTGTTTGACCAATTTTGACTGAACTTTGATCACTTATAACTTTTGATCCATAATTCCATTTGATGAGCTTATAACTTTGAAATATTGCGACGCACTCTTTGCGATTATGCCCTTTCCACTGAGTTTTAGGAACTTTTAATTTTTTCCCTTTTGTTGTCTGTTGGAGCCATTCTGAGTGTTCTGATTTTTTTCTGTGCGTTCTGAGTTGTCTTAACCTTCTCTGGATCCATTTTGGATCACGCCTTCCCATTGAGATAGTTTTGGACCACCAAAAGATTTCATCAATCAATTGGTATTTGAGGGAAGAGTTCCCTCACCTTATCTCTCTCAATTCACTTTGCCTTGCTTAGATGTGTGCCCTTTAATCCTACTCAAAGATAATCACCATCACCTTTGCGTGAAGTCCTCTTCCTTCTGTCAAGGATGATATCTTCTTGTAACTCATCCAAGTACTCAGGTGTGAACTCACCAATTGAAGGTATTGAAACTTCCTCATCCTGATCCATGATCATGGGAGGCTCAAAAAGTTTCAATTTCTCTACGTTCACAACTGAATATATCTATATGTAAGGTGGAATATCTAAGAAAAAATAATTAGTGCCACTTTTCTCCAAAATAGTGAAGGGTCCATATCGGATGGGCTTGAGTTTATTTCCTTCACCCTTCAATCATTCCTTGTTGATATGAAGCCATACCCAATATCCAACCTGGAACTGATGATCAACCCTGTGCTTTTCATGCCGAGATTTATACTGTGCTTGACTCTTTTCCAATTGTTCACTAACTACCTGGTGTATCTGTTGAATCATCTGGATGAACTTGCAGGATCTGTCCTCTGCTCTTTATTCATTCACATCGGCATCTCTCCCATACATCAAGTCCAAAGGAACCTTTGGTAGGTACCCATAACACATCTCAAAAGTTGAACTCTGAGTGGATGAATGTAAAGCTTGATTATAAGCATGGTGTACATAAGGTATTTGTTCATCCCATAACTTAGGATGCTTGTTGCAGTAGCCTCGAAGAAAAAGTACCACTATTTTGTTTACCACCTTTGTCTATCCATCGGTCTGTGGATGAAAAGAAGTGCTCCTCTTCAATTTGGTGTCCATCATTCTCCACAAGCTAGTCCAAAAATCCCCAAGAAATCGAGTATATCGATCCGAGACAATGGACATGGGTAATCCAAAGTGAACCCAAACATGCTAAAAAAGAGATTAGCAGTCTGCTCAGTAGTGATCTTCTTTTTACATGGTATCAAGATACACACCTTTCTTAACCTATCCACTACGACATACAAATAATCATGATTCCCTCTAATCATTGGTAAACCCCCTACAAAATCCATGGAAATGCTTTCCCATGGATGGGATGGAACATGAAGTGGTGAGTATAGCCCCAATTTTCTATTAGTGGGATTACAAGTAGAACACATCACACACCCCTTTACATATTTACTTACAATTTCTTTCATTTGAGGCCAATAACAAAACCTCCACAAATGAGCCATAGTTTTTCCTACCCCAAAATGCCCCGATACAAGAGAATTATGAGCTTCTCGTATTACATGGACTCGTTCACTTGTAGGAATACATAGCTTCCCAAGATGATAGAGTAACTTTCCCTACAGACAATAATTCTCTACCTATGCACCATGGGTTAGCTTCTCATATACTTCTTTAAAATATTCATCGATGGCATATTGCTCTACATAGCTATCATGAGATAAAGAAGTATTCTTCAAAATAATAGAAGCAACAATAGGAGGTCTAGAAAGAATATCGTCTACCTTGTTACTTGTACCCTTCTTATACTTGATTACCAAATGAAATTGTTGTAGAAAACCCATCCATCTGTAGTGTTGATATTGTTGCAATTTCATATGTTCTTGAAGATACTGTAAGGGCTGGTGATATTTATGTATGATGGTTTCCTTCCCTAACAATTAATTCTTCCATTTATTTACGCTTTGAACTAATGCATACAACTCTTTATCATATATAGGATAGTTAACAATAGCTTGGTTAAAAGTCTTAGAGTGGTAACATATAGGCTTATGATATTGCATAAATACTACACCCATGATGTATCCGTTGGAATATTTATCGATCTGGAATGGTTGTTGAAGATTTGGCAGTAATAATACTGGTGCGGTACTGATCTTCTCCTTCAAAATGTTGAAATATTTTTGTTGCTTTCCTTCCCATTGAAAAGTGTTCTTCACACTAGTTAAGGCATGCAAAGGATCTATGATAAAAGAGAAGTTGGGAATGAATCTTCTTCAATACTGGACTGCACCCAAGAAGCTTTGAATCTCGATTACACTTTTTGGCTCAGGCCATTTCACAATTACTTCAATTTTGGAAGGATCAATCTGCAATTTTCCTCCTCCCATGATGTGACCTAAGTATACAAGTGCATTCTTTCCATATTCACACTTTGACATTTTCACATACAACTTTTCCCTCTGCAAAGTATCCAATACTTGTTTTACATGCCTTACATGTTCACCCCAAGTCCTGCTGAAAAAAAGAATGTCATCTAAGTATACAATCACAAAGTCATGCAGGAAAGGCCTGAATACACCATTTATCACACGCATGAAAGTTGTCGGAGCATTACAAATCCCAAACGGCATAACTAACCAATCAAACAATCCTTATTTGGTCTTAATGGAAGTCTTCTGTGCATCTTTTTCTGCAACTCGGATTTGATGACAATTCTTTAACTAATCAAGTAAATCATCTATGTGAGGAAGAGGGTATCGATTTTTCACCATGATTTTATTTAAGGCTCGGTAATCGACAAACATTCACCATGTGCCATCTTTATTTGGCACCATCATGATCAGATAACCACAAGGAGATGAACTGGGCCTGATGACTCCTTGATCCAATAATCCCTATACCTACTTCTTGATCTATGTCATCTCCACAACTGACATCCTATACATACCCACATTAGGAAAAGGAGAATCATGCTGCATATGTATCTCATGTTGGATTTCCCTCTTAGGAGGTAATCCATCTGGTTCCTGAAAAATATCATCATACTTAGAAACAATATCAGTTAATTCATTTTTATGAGACGGATCACATCCTTGGAAAGTGTCATATTTCCCGACATCTTTCTCCTTGATGACCATGAGTACATATCTCTTATTAGTGGTTATGAGTCTTTTCATTTTCCCTGCACTAACAAGCGTCATATTCACCCTCATGATTTGATCTCTAACAATATATTCCACTCCCACTTTAGTAAGGTGGTATTTGTTGTCATGATGAAAGAAGACTGCTTTTCTATCATAAACATATGGACTTCCCAACACTATGCCACATATATCAAGCGATACAACATCCAAATCTACTTCATCAATCAAATTTGAAGCAATAGAAAATATAACCCTACATTGTTTGGTGACATTAAGTTTTTCTTTATCACATACCCAATAAAGATGGTAAGGCTTTGGATGTGGTTTCGTTACAAGACCCATCTTCTTGACAAGTGCTTCAGATATTAAGTTTACTTGGGAACCTGGATCAAATAATGTATCTATCTTAGTATGTTTAGATACAACTTGTATATGAAAGAACTCATTCCTATTTCGTTCATCAATATGAGATTCATCAGTGGAACTTGAACTAGCATGAAGAGAATCTTTACCTTGTGCTCCAACTGTTGTGATCTTTCCTTCATCTCCTAATTCAAAACCGAGATCTTGTTTCACTATAGCAACAGTGTTTGTCTTCCCCTTTCTAGCGAACTATTTCGGTTTCTTTTCTGGATGTAATTTCCAACAATGTTCTTCATCATGACCACCCTCTTGCAATGAGTGCAAGATGGTTTTTCTCCTTCTCTCATTATTGTAGCGTTCTTCTTGCCCTTCCTTTTGAACTTCTTGAAAGTCTTTTGTGGGAAATTGGAAGGTTTCTTCATGGGATTTTCTTGAACATGTTTCCCCTTGTTCTCAAGGTGAGTGGATTGCACACAAACTTCGTCAAGACTAGTGGGGTTAAACAAGAGAAAAGTATGAAAAATATAACTATGAAGTGGGCCAATATACTTCATTAAAGTTTCATAAGAATCCAAAGTAATATTCAATGCTAAAGCTTTCTTCCTAAATTCCTCCATGAAACTTTGTACGTTCTGACCTTTACTCTGTCTCAACATTTGCCACTCCATCATTGCTTTATGTAAATACCCTAATGGGTATAACTTCTTCCTTATCTCTATTTTAAAATCCCACCATGAGGAAAGAAGCTTACCATACTTACTCCTGTCTTGTAGCCTGCTCTCCTACCATACGAGAGCGGTTCCTTCCAACCGAAGAGAAGCCAATTGCACTTTAACTTCCTCTTCATCAATATGTTGAAAATGACAATATACTTCAACCTGTCGGATCCAATTGTCTAAATTTTCAGGATTAACATCTCCATAAACATAGGTAAATAAAAATTTACATCAATATTTAATAACGGTTTCTTAAAAGAGGCTTTATGGTTAGAATGTTGAGAGTGATGAGAATTCTCAGAGGAAGAAGAACTAGAACTTGAAGGCGAAGACGAAGGCTTAGGAGTATCTCCTCCAACCCCTTGGTTTACTGAAGCATCATCATCTGAATGTTCATCCTTTTTCTTATCCTTCTTCTTCATCCTCTTCTCCTAATCTCCATACATTCGTTCGACCATTTCTGACATGCGATAAAATACCATGTGAAAGTTTTTCTCCTTTTCATCGCGCTTGTCCTCTTCTTCCATCTTCTTCCTTCGGGATGTATGACCAAATTCAGGATTGAAAGTATTAAGAGTTCATTCACCTTTCTTATGCTTGGCCCTAGTAATCATTCATACTCAACAATTCAAGTCAAAGATGACTGATCTGATACCAACATGATCCGGGATCTTTTCGTCGGGTGACTTATTAAAGAATTGTATTAAATGAGCATAAACAAAAGTACACCATAAAGAAGGAAAAGCTCAAAATGAAAGAGAAATAATCATGCAATACGAACACAAAGAACTTGATAATGGATTTCATCCCTAGTGGACTATGTCTCTGGGTCCTTCTCTCAAATGGGTATGTATTTTTATTAACTCCACAAATGAATCGGTAAAAATACATGAATATACCTCACTCTGGAGTTAATTCATAGAATATTTGCTCAGATCAGAAAACTAACACCACCACTGTGTTCGTGGCGTCATTTTACCTAAAAATGTCTATCTCCATGCCTCAATCCGAGTCGAACACTTTCGGGCCCCCAAGACACCCCTTGCCTCAGTTTTTTGTGCCACTGCTCCTGCAATTAATGACTAACAGATCTCAAAATCCATGCCAAAGTCTGGAAAAATGCATCCAAATCCATATTGTACAAATGCTCTCAGCCTGCCCCTTCTTTGTGCTCTCTTGTACTCCAATGCATTGCTCGAAACCCCTTTATATACAATATTTCAGGTGGTTATGCCATAAGTGTATAGTTGGCAAGTTGGTTACATTAGCTAAATTAAGGCGTTCAGTTTGGAAGAGGTTCCGGGGTTGAATCCCACGGACCTCCGTTTTAATACATGTCTTATAACAGTTTTGGCGCGCTTGCTAAAAATGGCGGAGGTTACAAACTAGTGGAGAAAATGTGGAAAGGCTAAATTTAGTGGTGAATATGCTATATTTGGAGGTTGGTTGGGTTAATCCCCCAAAGAGGCGGAATAATATGGCCATGTGGGATAAAACACATGATTAGGGGTTGGGCCAAAGGCCTAGCCCCTCTCATTGGCACGTAAGTCTAAAGTTTAAATTTAAATAATATTTAAACCATATTACAAACAAGAAACAAGGTATGGTGTAGTGGTTAGAACGTGTGTGTGGGGCCTTTGGGCTGTTTGGAGGTCATGAGGTGGACTCTTGGGGAGTCGAATAAAATTTTGCACATTCCAACCATGGGAGGGGTGCCATGTGGTAGCCCATGACTGGGCCATGTGGCACCATATAACTGGTCCACATAAAAAACTGCCACTTGTCACAATTTTATTTGTCAATGAAGTTGACATGTGTCATCATCGAACATGCCCATGTGTCTTCCATGTCGTGTCATGTTTCCCACTCAAATGTGCCATGTGTGACCCTTTCAGTGGTGCCACATGTCACTTTGACTTTTCCCTATTTGACCAAGTTTGACTACACTTTCACCGTTTATAAATTTTGATCCATAACTTCATTTGATAAGACGTTTGCGTCATTAGAAATCTTGTGATGTGCTCTTTATGATTATGCCCTTTCCACTGATGTTTAGGAACTTTTATTTTTTTCCCTTTTGCTATCTGCTAGAGCCATTCTTAGTGTTTTGATTTGCTTATGTGCGTTCTGAGTTGTATTAAGCTTCTCTGGATCCATTTTGGATCAGTAGTCTTGGGTATACTTTATCAGGTATGGGCCAAACACTCATATAATTCCTCATGGTTGGTTGGGCTTCAAAGTTTGGTATGAGGAAGATGCTCTACACATTTTGAAGGGAAAATGGCTATGGAATAACTCTCTTCTATCCCTCAAGTTTTGTTACCCACTCTATGCTAAGGATGGGCATTCAAAATCCATTTGATTTTGGATAAATCACCTTGGATTTCCAATCGATGTGTGCAGAGTTAGGGATATCAAATCTATCGGGGATAATCTTGGAGAAACTATTCTAGTTAATGATAGTTTCATTAATAGCCAATGCAGATCTATGGGAATAATACTTGTTCATCTAGATATTATTCATGTTGTATATTAGTCTATCAAGATTGTGTCATATTTGGGAGGTATTATGAAAGTACTAATTATGTAAATGTTCCAATCATCTGTTCCCATTTTCATTTGTATAGAAATTGCTTTAGAAATTTCTCATTACAACTGGTAAAAATTGTTTAGAGGTGAAAAAAATAATTGGGTTTAGATTTTCGGGAGGTGGTGCTTACTACAAATCAAATTTCCTTGTGATTTTTTCATGAGGATGATCATGAGAATCATAAGATATTATAGGAAAGTTATGTCCCTATCGGCCCTAAGGAAGTAAGTATAAGAGATAATTTAATTTACCTAATTATAGGCTCAAGTTTCTTTGGAAGTATATAATATAGGGTAGAGGATGGATAAACCATGGATTTTGATCTAAATATTTCCATGGATACAACGCTAGACAGTTTGTCACAACAAATCTAATAAAATATTGAAATATTTACTATGAAGGTTAATTTTATTCAGATACCAAATTCTTTAATCACGTCGTTTTCTGCTTAAAATGTACAAAATTAATTAAATTTGAAACATAGAGAAAATAAAGAAATACAAACACACCATCCACAAATAAACACAAGATATAACCTAGGAAACCCAATTGGGGAGAAAACCCAACTATAAGATGAGGTTTATCTGCTCTCTATTCTTCAATTGGAAGTACAAAGAAAGATGCACTCTCAGTGGAGTTTCCTTTGACATTGTGCCATGTATGCATAATACATAATATCTCATTTTTTATACTCTCAAAATACCACTCCTAGTGTTATTCTCAACTATGTAACAAATACAATGCTAAATAATGGAACCCCTTCTCCTACTAGTGGCCTGGTATTTAAAATTTCTCAATAGCCATATAGGGGTAGGGTTTCGAATTCCTCAACCCTAAATTGTGATAAGGTTTTGCACTATTCTTCAATTGCAAGTACAAAGAAAGATGCACTCCCAGTGGAGTTTCCTTTGACATTGTGCTATGTATGCATAGTAGATAATATCTCCTTATTTTTTATACTCTCAAAATACAACTCCTAGGTGTTATTCTCAACTATGTAACAAATACAATGCTAAAGAATGGAACCCCTTCTCCTACTAGTGGACTGGTATTTAACATTGCTCAATAGCCATCTAGGGGTAGGGTTTTGAATTCCTCAACCCTAAATTGTGATAAGGTTTTGGATATTATACAATATTCTTGAAATTCCATATGTGGCTAGCCCCATATGTGTGAGTAACGGGGGATGACATGGAATCCACTTGTACCATGGTGGTCAACATGGTAGTTCAACTTGTGGGAGGCATAACTTTTGCATACGAGCTCTTATTGACATGATTTT